>MU714821.1:54937-65841 GCA_026770625.1 Nicotiana glauca
ATTTTTTTTGCTTATTTTTGATTCGCGCTTGTAGTCTCCCGCTAAATGTGACTATTGGAGACCAGATAAATATCTTTTTTTCAAACCAGATTAAATCCCTTCGCTTATTTAGGAAAAATACATCGCAAATTATGGACCGAAAATAATCTAGTCCCAGTAAGTATACTTTTAGGGAGCAGATTTTAAATTCGTCGCTAAATCTTGGTCCCTAATAACACTTTTTCTTGTAGTGAAACATCATCACACCCTTCATGGGTGAAACTCTGAGCAAAACCCTCTCTCTCACCATAAAATGCTACATCACCAGTCTTGAGTTTCCCAAAGGCATCCCGAACCAAATCAGTGTCCAACAACCTAGCCTCCCCCGGCTTAAATTAACCAACTGGAGAACAATATCGCCTCCCATATAAGGCCTCATAAGGATCCCTCTAAATACTCAATTGATAGTTTTTGTTGTAGGCGAATTCTGCGAAGGGTATGAGCTGATCACATGAACCCCCAAAATCCATAACACAGACACGTAGCATGTCTTCTAAGATCTGAATGGTGCGCTCAGACTTTCTAATTAAGTCATTCTTTGACGTAAATATGTCATGAATGAACCATCATTTACTTGTATTTTACTAGCTTGCTTTAGTTTTCTTTTTGAATATCTTTTTCCGTTTTTATTGCACTTTGATTCTGTGTTCATATGAAATTCATAGACTATTAATTGCTTGTTATATGTATTAGGTTCTATCCACTATTTAATTTTTTAGGACTATTTATTCTTGTTGAAACTGAAAAGAATGTATGCTAATTTGTGAAATTGAAGTTACGGAATTATAAAATTGGCACATATTTTAAGTTGAATTATTGACTTATGATTGAAAACTTCTATGAGACAATTTCTTTCTTAATTGAGTTAATTCTACACTATCAATGTTCATGACCATTATTATGAACTTATACTTATATTTTATAATTTAAACATAACTTTTTATTAAATTTGTAAATAGGGTACACGTGCATCACAGGTAACCTGAGACAAGTTCTAATATATAAGAGCCTAAAATTATTTAGATATTTTATCATATAGAAAATCTAATATCTAGAATATTCTAGAGTATCTGACATCAACAAATTAATTTTATTTTATGTGGCATTTCAGAAAAATAACAAAAAAGAGTCAGGTCCATTTCAGTACTTTCAATTTCCAAACCTACCGCTCACCAGAGAAGGAAAAAATGTAATGAAAGTGGAAAGAAAGAGATGGACTTGGACATTTCCTTTAAAGATTGATTATGGAATCTTGACAAAAATAAAGTTGGAAACCTTTTTGGTTCCACAAGAAAGTGGAAGACTCTCCATCCTAGTTGAAATGCTTAATTGTTTGCCATTTACTCTTACACAAATCATACTTTGGAAAGGTGGAAAAATCCTGATGCAAATCTTTCGTGGCACACAACTTGTGTCTCTTACAAGCGAAAAGAGAAGAAGTGGGACAACTTTGAAGTCTCAATTGTTATCTTAAATCTTATAATAGTGAGATAGTTTAGTGTATTATTTATTTTATCCAACTTCTTTATTACTATGTTTTTCTTCTATGTTTCTGGCATAATTTAGTTTCAAACCTGACAACTTACTGTTTCAAACTTGTATTGTTCTCGTGCTTTTCTTCACACTTGGTAATCTATCAAATTATTACATCGGTATATGGTGTAAACAAATAATCCCACAAACCATAGTTTAATTTGGGTAGCAAATAGGGACACTCCTCTTTCGTTTTCTGAGATGGAATCCGCAGAGGTCAAAATTACAGGCTTCTTCTCAATGGGAATGAACTCTCAATTTGGACGACAAATATTAACTCCAGCACGAAGAAGACTGTGGTTGTGATTCTTCGTGATGATGGGAATTTGATTTTGAACCATGGGTCCCATTCGCTATGGCAAAGTTTTGATCATCCAAGCCACACATTTTTGCCTGGTTCTAAAATTGGCTACAACAGAAAAAAACTAAAACCCAGCAAGCTATTACTTCTTGGACCAACACTGAAGATCCTAGCCCAGGGCTCTTTTCCCTTGAGATGGAGCCTAACGGTGAGTCCGTTGTTAAGTGGAACAAGACTGTACATTATTGGTCAAGCGGACCTTGGAATGAACAAAGCTGGGGCGCAGTACCTCTTAAATCAAATCCCATGTTCAATTTAACGTTTATAATTAACACGAATGAGGTGTATTTTTCATATTAGTATATTTTTAATCTTTCGGTTATGTCAAGATTCATAATAGATTTCAGGGCGACGGGGAAATTAAGCAGCTAACACTACTAGAAATCCGGAAAAAAACGATCACAAAAAGCGACCAGTGTTGATCGCTTATTGGGCAAAGAGCGATCAAAAAGCGACCAAACGTGCCTGTCGATATTAAGCTGGTCCCTTTACCTGATCGCTAATTAGCGACCAACTTTGATCGCTATATTATTTTAATATTATAAATTTAACGACCAAAGTTGGTCTCATTTATGTAAATTTCGTTTTTATTTATTTATTATTAATTATAAAGTAGCGACCAACTATGGTCTGTATACGAAATATTATATTTTAAAATCTGGAAAATTGCGACCAAAGTTGGTCGTTATACTATATATTTTTTAATTATTTTTTTTAAATAAGCGATTAAAGTTGATCGCTAAATACATGAATTAATTTTTTTATTTATTAATAAGCGACCAACCCTGGTCACCATATTTCCAAAAATTGTTAATTTTCTGGTAAATAGCGACCAATCTTGATCGCTTTTTGGGAAATCTGGGTTAAATAGCGACCAACCTTTGTCACGACCCAAATCCCGCTCCGGTCATGATGACGCCTCTCGTGAAGACAAGGCCAGCCAACCAACCCTATTTGCCAGTGGCACCATGCGACCTTTTTTCAAAAATAGATAACACGAATAAACAATTTTTAAAGATGATTCAATAATATTACTTGGCGGAATTACAACAAAACACAGCCCAAACTGGGGTATCATAAGTCACGAGCATCTAGAGGAGTCTAAATACAACTACAAGGCCAGCAATATATAGAATAGAATTTAGAGTGAAAAGGAGAAATCCGGTGCCGCGAACGCTGGCGGTCACCTTGCTCAGCTACGATAGCAAAATCCTCAACCAGCTCAAAACCCGCTACCGAGTGAACAAATACCTGCATCTGCATGCGAGGTGCAGGGAGTAAAGTGAGTACTCCAATTCAGTGAGTAATAAAAGTAATTAATAACTGAGCAGCAAGAAATCACGTATAAAGCAACCAACATGCTGTATAGAAGACGGGTACAATTTTCTGAGAAAACAATGAAATCTGTGAAATCTTTAGAAATACCTTGGCTCAGTTCAAATCTCTTTTGAAAATGAACTTTTCAATAATTACGAAAACTATTTCAAAATAGTTAGTGCTGATAAGCACAGAAAATTCGCCCATCGGGCACAAATACCACGGTATAACAGGTAAAGAGGCAAATAAGTATGCAAGATGAGCACATAAAAGTTTGCCCCTCGGGCAATATCCCAGCCCCTCGGGCTCACTCTCAACAACACTCTTAGCCCCTCGGGCTCTCTCTCTTAGATCGCTCTCAGAACAATATCACATGGTAACCGCTGCGGCGTATAGCCCGATCCACATATCGCTGCAGCATGCAGCCCGATCCATAGCTTACTGTGGCATGCAGCCCGATCCATATGGGTACCCGCGCTCACTATGGGGGTGCAGACTCCGGAAGGGCTCCTACAGCCCAAGCGTTATATCACTGCGGCGTGCAGTCCGATCCAATATATATATATAATGCGGCGTGCAATCCGATCCATATAATATACTACTGCGACATGCAGCCTGATCTAATATATACATACTGCGGCATGCAGTCCGATCCATATAATATACTACTACGGCGTGCAGCCCGATCCTTATATGTAATCCTCACATCCAGGCCCTCGGCCTCACATCCCTCAGTGTATCCTCACATCTGGCCCTCGGCCACACTCAGTCAAAATATCATCACAAGCCCTTCGGGCATTAGTAAAACAGTAGTCCTCAGCCCAAATTATCATTTAAAATATCATTTAAGACTCAAATCTGAGTAAAAGTGGCTGAGTTGTAAATTAGTGGAGAAACAGCATGACTGAGTTCAAGTAATAAGTCAAAACAATGAGGAAACAGTAAAAATAATCCCCGAAGGATTCAAATAGTTGGCACGAAGCCCAAATATGGCAATCAGCCCAAACAACAGTGATAACAAATAAATTCTAGTCAAATACGCAGTAAATTCATCAATCGGGATGGACCAAGTCACAATCCCCAGCGGTGCTCTACCCCACGCCCACTATCCGGCGTGCAAGTCACCTCAATATAGCACTACGATGTGCAATCCGGGGTTTCAAACCAGGATATTATTTACAATCATTACTCACCTCGAACCGATAAAATCTCTAGCTCGCGGCGCCTTTGCCCCTCAAATCGGCCTCCACGCGCGTCGAATCTATCCAAAATCAGAGTGAATACATCACAATATGGTAAGGGAACAAAGCCCAAGCGAAAACAATCAATAACGGGCACAAATTCCGAAATTACCAAAACCCGAGCCTCGGGACCACTTCTCAAAACTCAGAACTTTTTACATCAACGGGTTCCTTATCTCGCCACGAGTCTATACATTTCAAGAACTCCCAAATCCAAATTCAAATGACCCATCAAATTTCAAAATCTCAAGCCCTAGTTCTTCAATTTTAGGCTTAGTTTTCATGAATTTCTAGGTGAATTTCACAATAAAAACGAGTTTTAAGTTCAAAAATCTTACCTCCAATCGATTCTCCTTGAATCCCTCTTTAATCTCCACCAAGAAGCTCTCAAAATAATCAACCATGGGGGAAAAATGGCTAAAAATCGCGGATGAAAAGTTAATAAACTTTCTGCCCAGACCTGGAAAATCTTTCATCGCGTTCGCGACTACTGCCTCGCGAACGCGAAGCACCACATTTAATTTTTCCAAAATTTGCCCTATGCGAACGCGAGATTAACCCCGCAAACGCGATGCTCAGCCTTCCCCTCATACGCGAACGCGGCCTTGTTCATGCGAACGCAAAGGCCAATCATCACTGACCCTCTATTCCTTATACGCGAACGCGATAGGGCTGGTGCGAACGCGAACCAAAATCCTGCTACCTTCCGCGAACGCGGACCCATGAATGCGAACGCGTAGAGCAAATCACCTGCCTCCCAATTCCTTCTTCGCGAATGCATGAACGCGAAGAGTAAATTCCCTGCAATACCTGAAATGAGAAATCTGCAGCTTTTTAACTTAGGAAATGGTCCGATTGACCACCCGAAACTCACCCGAGGCACCCGGGACCTCAACCAAAAGCACCAATACATCCTATAACATCATTCAAACTTGTTCCAATCATCAAAACATGTCAAACAACACCGAAACCATCAAATTACATCGGATTCAAGCCTAAGTTCTTCTAAAACTTTCGAAACACGCATTCGATCAAAAACCCACCAAACGACGTCCGAATGACCTGAAATTTTGCACACACATCACAAATCACATAACAAAGCTACAGCAACTCTCGGAATCCCATTTCGACGCTCGGATCAAAATCTTGCCTATCAACCGGAATTCGCCAAAATACTAACTTCACCAATTCAAGCCTAATTCTACACCGGACTTCCAAAATCAATTCCGATCACACTCCTAAGTCACATATCATCCCCTGAAGCTAACCGAATCACCGAAAATTGCATCCGAACCCTCTAACTTAATAGTCAACATCCAGTCGACTTTTCCAAAATAAGTCTTCCTTAAAGAGACTAAGTGTATTATTTTCTACCAAAACCAATCCAAATCAACTCTAACACACCAAATACTGATAATGAAACATGAAGAAGCATAAAAATGGGGGGAACGGTAACTCATGAGACGACGGGTCGGGTCGTCACATCCTTCCCAACTTAAACAAACACTCGTCCTCGAGCGTACCCAGAGTTGCTCTAGAAGCCAACCAATAGCTGAATAACTTTACCATGCATATACCCGGGGGTGATCCCACGTCACCCTATCTATTATAGGTCCGATAATACAACATAGCTGAAATTCACAATCCATCTAGTCCATAAACCATATAACCACATTGCACTTTCCGAAATCATACACAAAATCTGAACCCCACATCTCTACTCAGAATAAGCCCGTACCAGCTGTAATAACCCATACCTGCAACCTCAGGTGCAATCATATGATATACTACATAACCCAAACACTCGAAACAATAACTTCTATTCACAACAGTTGCCCACAACACACGAATACCGGTAGAAAACCTCTTACCAACTAAGGTCTTATTCCAACACTTTCATATACTGCCAACGATAAATGAAACACGCAATAAACTATAACCATTTCTCAGATCAACCGTTCACGAAGCCACTTCTCTTTTGACTAATACATCAACAGGTTCCGAGCCGAACCTCGATATTATCCTCCCAACAAGCTGAAATCAAATCCGTTCGTATTCATTAATAACCCTAACGATCACCTCGAATCCAACACACCACTCTGGTGATATGACACCTCAATACAGGCCTAAATCACAACTTGCATAACACGCACACCAATAAGAAACAGTCGGAACATACTCAAATCATGAAAAATGACTCAAACGAAAGAGTTGTACCTCAAGCTCATCAGTGCCATTACAACACAAAGCTGAGACCCCGTATCACATTATAGAAGTAGAACACATGAATCTACCCTGAAAGGTCGTAACCAATACTCCATTTACCGAGAAACACCCAATTACTCTTCCCGCTCGACTTTCACTATGAATCCCCAATAGAACCGCACCACATGTTCCCGTAACCAACAAATCATAACGTCTCACAGCACAGAAAAGCAACTCATAGATCTCCCCAGATCACTAATAAGTTCAATAACAATCGAATCAACCTATCCCTCAACAATATAATTCGGGGCCAACCAAGCCAACTCAAGCTAAATACGTAGCCACACCGGCCTGCCAACGAACTCATTACCAAGGAGGCCTGAAGCTTCTCCTTCCACTACTATAACTCCTGCCGGAGCCATACGATAAGGTGTCCGGCACCAAATCAATACCGAAATCCACAACCTCGCTCGACGACATGCCCGGCCATAAGAAACGCATCCGAAAATTTCCTCAACACCGGAACTGAATCAATGATAGAAACCTTTGCACTGACATCTATCACGAAAGCCGAATTAAGAAAAGCAATTCTTCCCAGCCGTCCGGTTGATCTTTGAAATATAAACCACTCTGCTAGAATATAATCCAACGCACCTCGCCACTCAACACGTGGCATTTCCGGCATAGCCCATAGCATAATAGTTCATAATCACCCAACACTAAGACAACCATTCTGAATTCCAACATCACATCCAAAACCTAACATACCAGCAAATAAAAGTCCACTCGGGCCTCCAAATCCCGATAGCCGCTAAACGGTGCCGATACATACGATCCACAACCACAACATAGCCTGTACATGAGAACTCCCAGTCTCCAACTCCATATAGCACATGAATCATCGTACCTGATCCCAACTTTTGCCGTCCGACAGCATACCACACCTTAAATACCCCATCATTCCACGTTAGATACTTTAAAATTTCCCTGTGTCACCAAGCAAACTCGAATATCACAGTCGATCAAACAAGAAAGTGCCGCAATAATACCGAAGTGCCATCAACTTAATCATATTACCCTTTTCCTAAACATATACTATCATCAAATCAATCCCAATTAGCAGTACTATTTCCTTAATCATCTGAGGCTACCTGCTGCCTAAAGAGTTTTATGAACTCCCTTTCGGAACTGAACCGTAACCCATATAGCCAAGAACTTCCACTGATCCCATTTAGAAGAAAAATCATTACACATCCCATGCGCCGCATGCCCATAGAAAATATACATTTCCAAACCACGATAAAACCCAACAAGTACTCCCTCCCAATTCCATTTGCACAAGCTAAACTGTCAGGAATGAATCCGTCTAACAAGACCAAGCTAAGCAAGATGTCAGAACTCAAGAGCTTTGCTGGAAAATACCTGTACGAACTCATTACCTCGAACCCACACAAGAATTAATCATATCCTTTCCATACCGATTCGGTCTACCATCAAGCTACTTCATCTATCTAGATTTCCTTCTAATTCATTTCAACTTGATATGCCCTCTTGTTGTAGTACCACAATCTCTCAACCCAGGATCACTACCCGGGACTCAAGCACAGGACCTCACTGTTTAAAACCCATAAGCCGCTGAATACTTTCCCAATAACCCCAGAAACACTATATTCCAGAATACTTTACTCTGAAGAACTTCCTGCAAATCTGAACCCGTTACCTTTACTTTCCTGATACTGATACCTAGAACCCCATAATTAACATAGAAACACCACAAATCTGGACCTCTTCCAATAAAAACACAGTTTCTACCCGTACATGCAACTTTGAAATACCCGTTTGTTCCCTGTAGAATCTTGATCACATTAGAACTATTCTCGAAAGTCATTCTCTCTTATTCAAACTGCTAATTTCTTGACCTGACGGACAGAACCAGATGTGCCTCATTGGCACTCCGATACCGCAAAATGATATCTTCATCCCAAAAAAACCAAGCAATTTCTTGCTCTATGCATCGAGCATTCTTTACAAACAACACTCTAGACGTTCCGTGGTTCTCATACCCTATGAAGCATAGTATAACCTTTGTCAAAATTTTCCTTTACTCTAGCCATAGCTAATTCATTCGCATGCCCCAAACTGGTACCAACATGGCACCTAACCGTGCAATCACTGCTCATAGCAGACTCCCCCACTTGGCTCGAAGCCATAGATCAAGATACGCTCAATAACTCATAAAACTTTTACTCTATTGATGCCACAATACCATAGCGAGGTTAAACTCAAATCATCTATAAGTTTGTGAAAACACAGATCATCTAGTATTGTAAATCTTCTACAAATCTCGCATTCATCCCCGCAATAGCTAAGCCCACTCTCTTAAGCGACCCGAAATTTCAAATTTCTACACGTACCCTTCAATTACACATAGGGATCACACCACTTCAGCACACTCCACGGGAGATAGCCCACCTACTTTGCCTCAATATAACATTTCTATATACCTTCCAGCGTCATACATATTACACTGCCACTTAATCTTCCTAAGTCTGAACTCCTATCGCAATATAAAATTTACTTCACTCCCAACTAGAATACACAAAAAGATTCTCCTCACACCCATAACTCGGGGCTACACATTCAGTCGCAAAAGAAATTATGACACTTAATAGTTTATCTATTATCCAGCTGACTTCCTTGTCGCTACCAAGTCCTATAGATACATCTCGCAGTACTAACATACTCGTCACATAGCTATCCAACCACCAGTCCTGCTAATAGGGACCATAACGAACATATAAGTTCAAAACACTTACTCATACAATCAGCACCTCGGTGCTCAAGCCATAGGCAAAGATCCGGCCTCAAGTCCTACAGACTGGCCCGACATAAACTCACGCAGATTACATCTCGCCCCTTGATCGGGGAATCACAAGCCATCAAGGCACCTCTGATACTGAGCGCTCATGCGCGCATACAAACGCGTGGAAGAAATTTCAAAAGTTATATTTCAAGCTAAATCAAGGACGCACGATAAGAATTCCAAGAATGTGGAGTTTTTCCTAAAGGTTCTGCAGTCTATCGAGGATAAATACAGACGTCTCCATACCAATCCGCGAGACTCTACTGAACCTGCTCATGACTCGTAAGACCTAGTAACCTAGGCTCTGATGCCAACTTGTCACGACCCAAACCCCGCTCCGATCGTGATGGCGCCTCTCGTAAAGACAAGGCCAGCCAACCAACCCTATTTGTCAGTGGCACCATGCAACCTTTTTTCAAAAATAGATAACATGAATAAATAATTTTTAAAGATGATTCAATAATATTACTTGGCGGAATTACAACCAAACACAGCCCAAACCGGGGTGTCACAAGTCACGAGCATCTAGATGAGTCTAAATACACCTACAAGGCCAGTAATATACAGAATAAAATTTAAAGTGAAAGGGAGAAATCCGGTGCCACGAACGCTAGCGGTCACCTTGCTCAGCTACGATAGCAAAATCCTCAACCAGCTTAAAAACCGCTACTGGGTGAACAAATACCTACATCTGCACGCGAGGTGTAGGGAGTAAAGTGAGTACTCCAACTCAATGAGTAATAAAAGTAAATAATAACTGAGCAGCAAGAAATCACGTAAAGCAACCAACATGCTATATAGAAGCCGGATACAATTTTCTGAGAAAACAATGAAATCCTTGAAATCTTTAGAAATACCTTGGCTTAGTTCAAATCTCTTTTGAAAATGAACTTTTCAATAATTACGAAAATGATTTCAAAACAGTTAGTGCTGATAAGAACAGAAAATCTACCCCTTGAGCACAAATACCACGGTATAACAGGTAAAGAGGCAAATAAGTATGGAAGATGAGCACATAAAAGTTCGCCCCTCGGGCAATATCTCAAACTGAGCTAGCCCCTCGGGCTCACTCTCAACAAAACTCTCAGCCCCTCGGGCTCTCTCTCTCAGATAGCTCTCAGAACAGTATCAAATGGTAACCGCTGTGGCGTGCAGCCCGATCCACATATCGCTGCAGCGTGCAGCCCGATCCATAGCTCGCTGCGGAGTGCAGCCCGATCCATATGGGTACCAGTGCAAACTGTGAGGGTACAGACTCCGTAGGGGCTCCTACAGCCCAAGCGCTATATTACTGTGGCGTGCAGTCCGATCCAATATATATATATATATATATATATATATATAT
>MU714822.1:4697-28117 GCA_026770625.1 Nicotiana glauca
ACGCTCAACTCAGGGGTTGGATCCCTAATGTTGGCTAAAAGGAAAACGCTCAACTCAGGGATTGGAGCCATAATGTTGGCTAAATGGAAAAACGCTCAACTCAGGGGTTGGAGCCCTAATGTTGGCTAAAGGTAAATGCTCAACTTAGGGGTTGGAGCCCGAATGTTGGCTAAAGGAAAAGACGCTCAACTCAGGGGGTTGGAGCCCTAATGTTGGCTAAAGGAAGAACGCTCAACTCAGGGGTTGGAGCCCTAATGTTGGCTAAGGGAAAAGCGCTCAACTCAGGAGTTGGAGCCCTAATGTTTGTTAAAAAGGAAAAACGCTCAACTCAGGGGTTGGAGCCCTAATGTTGGCTAAAAAAGGAAAAACACTCAACTCAGGGGTTGGAGCCCTAATGTTGGCTAAAAAAAGGAAAAACGCTCAACTTAGGGGTTGGAGCCCTAATGTTGGCTAAAGAAAATCGCTGAACTCAGGGGTTGGAGCCCTAATGATGGCTAAAAGGAAAATCGCTCAACTCAGGGGTTGGAGACATAATGTTGGCTAAAGGAAAACGCTCAACTCAGGGGTTGGAGCCCTAATGTTGGCTAAAGGAAAACGCTCAACTCAGGGATTGGAGCCCTAATGTTGGCTAAAAGGGGAAAACGCTCAACTCAGGGGTTTGAGCCCTAATGTTGGCTAAAGGAAAAGACGCTCAACTCAGGGGTTGGAGCCTTAATGTTGACTAAAGGAAAAACGCTCAACTCAGGGGTTGGAGCCCTAATGCTGGCTAAGGGAAAAATACTCAAATCAGGGGTTGGAGCCCTAATGTTGGCTAAAAAGGAAAAACGCTCAACTCAGGGGTTGGATCCCTAATGTTGGCTAAAGGAAAAAAAATGCTCAACTCAGGGGTTGGAGCCCTAATGTTGGATAAAGGAAAACGCTCAACTCAGGGGTTGGAACCCTAGTGTTAGCTAAAAGGAAAAACGCTCAACTCGGGGGTTGGAGCCCTAATGTTGGCTAAAGGGAAAACGTTCAACTCAGGGGTTGGAGCCCTAATGTTGGCTAAAAAGACAACACTCAACTCAGGGGTTGGAGTCCTAATGTTGTTTAAAACGGAAAAACGCTCAACTCAGGGGTTGGAGCCCTAATGTTGGCTAAAGGGAAAAATGTTCAACTCAGGAATTGGAGCCCTAATGTTGGCTAAACAAAGTAACTGGTTGATATAGCGAACTCTAAACTAACCTTTCTTTTTTTTTTTGGGATTTTCTCCTTTTTTTAAAAAAAATATTTCATTTCTCTTTTTTTTTAGTTAAAATGGAGGAAAGAATTTGGATAAACTTCCCTTTTGGGTTGATTCCTTGTTGCAAACTTATTTCTAGCACTTGCATCTTTCTTTTCCTTTTGGTTGCACCTGCTTCTTGCATGGTTGCTTGGATTACACTTGTTTCAATTTTTCAAACAAAGAATAATTGTTAATTTGAAACGGTGGTTGGTTTTGTGGCCTTGAATGTTTTGATCACTTGATTTCGGCCCTTACAACTGCAACTGGTTGCTTCCTGAACACCGATTACATTTCTGTCTCTAGAGAAAACTCCGGCTTTTCCGGACTTTGTCATAATGATTGGTCGGCGGAACTCAACCTTTTGAAATTTATTTTGCCTTCGTAGGCCTTTCCTTTCTGACTTCCTTTTTTTTTTCTTTTCGTTTCTTCAAAACACTGGGGAACTTTTGTCTCCTCAAACTTTGCTGCAATGGCTAGTCGCTTGGTACTTAACCTCTTCCAACTTTATTTCGCCTTTGTAAGCCTTTCTTTTCTGGCCTCTTTCGTCCAACTTCAATTTTAGAGCATTTGGGGCACCCTGGCTTCTCAAACCTTTGCCGAGACGGTTAGCCACGTGGGACTTAACCTTTTCAACTTCGATTGCCTTATAGGCACTTCAATTTGATTTTCTCCCTCCAAGAGTTTTGATTTTGAAGCATCGGATGCCATGGCTAGTCGGGGTCGACTTGATGCCCGTGACGAGGCTGGGTGCTTTTTGCCTATTGGCTCGTGTCAAACGAAAGCCCTGTAAATCAGTCTTGCCATCCCTTCTTTGTCTTAGTTTGGAATAGAGTTAGACCAAAAAGGATTCAAAGAAAAATCAATAATGGATAGGACAACGAATTTAAACGAGAGATATCCCTTTCGGGGAGAGGAAAGAAGGACTTATCTGGAGTACATGCGGACTTCAATGAACATGACATGCCTTTTGGACTGGATGCCTGATCTGTTTAAACCGTCCGACTCTCAAAAATTCATCACAACTTCTACTTCAAAATTCAAAAAACCTTGTCAGGATTTTGTCGATGCCGATGCCTGTGAGGATCTTCTTTTCGATCAGTGGGGCCCTTTGCAGGTTTTCACTAACTGACCTCTCTCATTTCTCTTCTCACTATCGCCATATAGTGCCCGTATGGGTTTTCACTAACAAGACTTTCTCATTTTGATTTTCTCTGCTTACCATCGCCTTACGGTGACCGTGTGGGTTTTCACCACTAAGACTCTCTCATTTTATTCCTCTCATTTTGTTGTATCATATCCAAATAACTCCATCCCCCAATTTGAACCTCTTTGTCGATTGATCAGAAGGACTTGAACAAGGTTTAGGGTAAAAAAAAATTGGACTGGATTACAACTTTGGAACCATTTAGGCGGGATCATCGCCTAACCATTATAATACCTTCCCTAGTTTCTCTATTGGGGGACTTTGAATTTTTATTTTGGTGTGACTGAACCACAGAGAGAGGCTGCCTACGTATCCTTTCGGAATCAAGTCGAACGTAGTTCAGGAATCTTTTGTTTTTTATTTTCTTTTGTTTTTTTTCTGTTTTTTTTTTGTTTTTCCGTTTTGTTTTGTTTTCTCTTTCTTTTTTTTCTTTTTTTTTTTTTGTTTTTTTTTTTTTTTTCCGTTTTGTTTTGTTTTCTCTTTCTTTTTTTTCTTTTTTTTTTTTTGTTTTTTTTTTTTTTTTCCGTTTTGTTTTGTTTTCTCTTTCTTTTTTTTCTTTTTTTTTTTTTGTTTTTTTTTTTTTTTTCCGTTTTGTTTTGTTTTCTCTTTCTTTTTTTTCTTTTTTTTTTTTTGCTTCTTTTTCTTTTCCTTTTTCCTCTTTCTTTCATTTTTCTTTTTCACTTTGATTTCTTTCTTTTTTTTTTAATTTTATTTTTCAATAAAACTTTCAGGTTCCAAAGAGGGTAATCAAAGAAAAGTAGCCAGCTCAAATGGGTTTGCAAAGGGTTGATAGTGTTTGGGTAGTGAGAATGAAAGCCTTCGTCATCCCGACCGGAGAATATTAGAACTGTATTGGAGGGTCCAACGTAGTACCTTTTGACTGTATTTGCATTGACAGTTATTTCAGGGACATTTCCTTCGATGTGTCCCAAGTACGATGCACTTTTTTAGCAGTACTCTTGTTGTAATGTATGGACTTTTTTCAATTCTGGAACCAATTTTTATTCAGTTTTTCCAACTCTTTCTCTTATTTCCTTAAACTTTATCCTCTTTGCATTCTGGCTCTTGACTCATTATTTCGAGATCCGACAACTTTCAGGATCTGGCCATGAAGTCCGCAAGCATATCATGTTATTAAAATCTGCATTTAACAGAAATGAAAAGAGAATAAGAAAAATGACAAGATTAAGAAAAGAGACATTCCTGGACAATGAAATATTAATTTCATTTGAATTTTTTTTTGATTTTTTTTAATCAATTTTTTTTTCAGTTTTTGAAGATAGAAGGGTTTATATCAGAAAATAAGACAATAAAGTAAAATATCCAGATCACACCCTGAGATAATCCGAACGCAGAAAGGATAGCAAGAGTGGATACCGAGACTCTCGTCTGATGGGGAACATTCATGCTTGGCGTCCATTTTTTTGGCTTTTCTTCCGTGTCGACAATGGCTGCAATGGGCCTTCAGTGCTGGATCAAATTCCTCAGCTTCACAAGTCATTCCGACTATTGACCCGATGTTGTGGGCAGGCAAAAAGTTATTCATCATATCAGGAGCTTCTTCATCCCGAAAAATGATTCTTTCAGCTTCAATTAGATCATCAACTGCCCTTTTGATGGTCCAACAATCCTCTGCACTGTGTCCTACTGATCCAGAGTGGTATTCACATATAGCATCAGCTTGGTGCGAGGGGGACTCGGGGTTCGGCCGATTTTGGGCCACTGGCTGCAGCAAACTTCGCCTGACTAGCTTTTGGAACAAGCCCGTGTATGATTCACCAATACGGGTGAACTGATTCCTTTTAAAAGGCTCGCTCGGGCAAAGATTGTACTGGGGAACATTTGATTGGGGATTATATGGAGCTTGGTAGGGATGGGCATTTCTGGGAGGTGGAGCTCGGCTTTATGTATAATGTTGTGGCCGCGTGCAAAGTTGCGCGTTCATCACCGCACACCAACAAAACCTACCACCTGAATAGAACCTGGCTAATTTGCTCACACAACAACCTTGTTAGTTTTGGGACATTTAACATATAGGAAATCGCACGTTGAGATGCAATGCACCTAACAGTTAAATGCTTCTACCTTGTGCTTGAACGATTGCATGTTTCATCCCCGCCTTAACAAACCCCTCTTTTTTTAATCTGCACCTTTTTTCTTCATTTTTGTTTCACTCTTGATTTTTCATCTTGTTTTGCCGCTTTTTTATTTTTGGCACTCTCTTTTTCTCTTTTGTTTGTCACTCTTTTTTTCTTGTTGCTCCCTTTTTTTCTTTTTCTTTTTTTTTTCATGCTTTCTTTCTCTTTTTTCACTAAATTCAATTTTTTTCTTTTTTTTTTCAAGTTCATTTTTTCAACCAATTTATTTTATAGCTATGATCGAATCTGATGGGGATTGCCTACGTATCATGACCCCACATGAATCACATCTTGCATAGTTCGGGAAGATCAAATAAAGCAAATAGGCTAACTTTTTTTTGGAATTTTTTTTTTAAAGAAATGCTTTAAAAGAAGAAAGGAAATATTTTCTTTGAATTTTTAATTTTGAATTTAATTTTTCTTTTATTTTTGAAAGAAAGACTTCGAAAAATTTCTTTTCTTTTGATTGAAACTTTGGAAATTTCAAAAGTAAAAAGAAAATATTTTTTTTTGAATTTTCAATTGTTTTGTGTTTTTCGAAGGATGAAAGAAAATATTTTTGAATTTTGGATGTAACCTCTTAATTTTCGAAAGAGGGACTTTTTTTGTTTAAGAAAAATATTTTGAATTTCTGAACTTTTATTTATTTACAAAAGTACTTCTAAAGAAGAGCAAAAATATTTTTTTGGACTTCAATGTTTCAAAATTTTATGGACATTTACAAAAGAAAGACATCTAAAATGTATTTTTTTTTTTTTGGATTTTTATTTCTGATCTTTCTTTGGATTTTGGAAAAAATACCTCAAATGAAGGAAACCCCTATTTTGGATTTTAATTTTTATTGATTATTCTTTTATGAAAGATATTAGAAAGAAGGAAACTATTTTTTCCTTTTTTTTTTGAGTTTAAAAAAATACTCTTTTTTGAATTTTCTAAGGAAAATATTTTTGGGTTTTTTTTGGAAAATTGGGGTCGGAACCGATGAGGTTTGTCTACGTATCTCACATCCTGTGAGAATCAGACCCGTGTAGTTTGGTAAATTTTGTCGGAACACGGGAAACGTGGCACTTGAAAATTTTGGCTCATTTTGAAATGACTTTTTTTTTTCAGAATTTTCTAAATACCTATCTCTCACTTTTTTTTTGTGTGTGTGATTTTCTTCCTCTATTCTAGAAGCCGATCAACATGCAAGCCGAACAAGAAGATGCGCAAGTAGCACGTAAGATGCATCGGGATGGTCTTTTCATTTAGGGGTACACCTGTCCTAGACGGACCCAACCCCTATGTTGAGTCCCCTAAGTCAAATGCACATGATGCAAACAAACGTTCCTACTAGGGATGAGGCATGAGACTTTGTTATATTAGGTTTAAAACCTTGGTTTATTGTTCTAGACCTGACTTACCCGAGCGGATAACTCGAACCGAGGGGGGCAGCATACCGGGGATACAGAAGCTCCGCCGACTTAGCAACTTATCTGAACCTCGTTCTAAATGGAATAAGACTCTAAACAGAAGAGAAGTCACACGAAGAGCACCCTTCTCCATGATGTAGAAGACTCAGAGAGAGGAAGGGTTTCGCAGCAGTTTATATATACATTTCACCAAATATCAAAGCGGTAAAACATTTAGCACATTTAGGATAAAACATGTAGGAAAATCAGATAAGAGATAAAGCCAATCATAATAGCTATTCTAAGCTCAAATTCCTTAACCCTGAACCGAAATTCTGGGTTCGTTTTCCCAGGAGAGTCGCCAGAGCTGTCACACCTCATTTCTAGCACACCTACCCCGAAGGATAGTGTATAAGGGAGTTTTTCCACTTCAAGTGACATTATTCGAAATGAGATTCTTATTTATCAGAGTCGCCACTTGGGATAGTTTATTTGGTGTCCCAAGTCACCGGTTTATTTTGAATCCCAAATCGAGGAAATTTTTTGACTTTTAAAGTGAAGTTTGCGAACCAGAAATTCTGACTAAGGAATTCTGTTAACCCGGGGAAAGGTGTTAGTCACCCCCGGATTTCGTGGTTCTAGCACGGTCTCTTAAACTATCATAATTGGCCTATTATCTGATTTTAATACATGTTCAACCTATAGTGCAATTTTTAATTATTTACCGCTTTTAATTAATTTTAAGGAAAATTGAACGTCGTTTAAAATGTGTCTTTGGATTGCGTCACATGAAATGCACCCGCAATCCGAAACACATTTTATTCAACGTTTTAGGATTTGGATTTAGGTCACATGAAATGCACACCCGAGTTCAAGAAGGTAAAATTATTAAACAACGCGCCTAAAGCGACTACGCAATAGCAACTGTGCGAGGGCCATGACAATTCGCTAACTGGCATGCCTCGATTCTAACTTTAAAGGATTGTTCTCAACTAAAGAAAATTACGATGTCCATTATTCTTCCTAAATTTTGAGATGATTGAGGCCATGGGATATATAGTAGTTCTAGAAAATGTAGTATTTATTGAAATTGTTTATTAGAATTTTTATTAGTTAAGAAAATGAATACGCCATCACTAGAATAGCAATTAGATTTCCACAAACCCACTAACAATATAAATATACTAAATTATTTAAACTACCTCTCAAAATCAATGTAGCAAACTAGGCACACAGCAACACCTATGATTAAACGTGCAAGTGAATAATGAGTTCCAAACTCATTTAATACACCACTCTTATACAAAGACATATTTGAGCTTAAATAGCAAATTCTTAAGAAACTGCTTCAAACATAAATGAATAGATTGAAGCTTACACCAACAGAATCATCATCCAAGCAATACATAGTTAATTCAAGTAAATATTCATCAAGTTATTTTAAACAAGAATTTCACAACAATAAACTTAAACCCATATTCAAAAGAAATACCAACAGATGCGTGAAAAAAGAACTTGGGATAAGAGATTGAACCTTTAACAACAACAGATTTTTCTTTATTAGCAAGCTCCTCCAATAAAGTTACAACGGCTAGAATCGATGCCGAATAGACTCAAATGGAGACAACTACCAGAACTCAAAAGGACGCTCAGCAATCCCGGGACCTCGAACGGAGAACGTTTCCTGCCACCTCGACCATCTCTGCCCGCCGACGACTTTAGGGTAGCTGGATTCCGGCTTTATTGGCTGCGATTTGGGTTGTTGTGCAGCGTTCCTGGGGCTGGTTTGGGATGGGAGATGGGTGAGCTTCAAGCTTGAAGAAGAAAGGATCTGCCTATGTATTGCGTGCTGAAAATGAGAAGGAACAATGGGTCGTTTTGGTCTTCAATGTGTTTGATTTTTGTTTTTTAGCCAGAAGGAGAATGTTCAGGGTGTAGGATCTTGTTTGTAATGTTGTTGCTAATCTCATATCTACTGTGTTTTTGGATAGGTAGGGTGTATTATATAGGGTAGAGATTAGGTTAGGGGTATGGGCCTAGGAAGTATGAGCTAGGGATTTTGGGCCAAAGACTAAAAAAAAAATAGACTATAAGATTTATAAAAACGGGATAAACCAACCTAAAACTAATTCCTTCTAAAATTGTGTACAATTTTAATATAACAATATAAAACTAATTTTAATTAATTGAACTAAACTATAAAACATAAAACTATTTTTTTTGTGTTTTCAAGATTATAAAAATAAAGATAGGGTACTATTTTTGTATTTTTTTAAGATTAAAAAATAACTACAAAATATTAATAAACCTATTTTTTATAATTTTTTATTTTCTTGTAATAAAAATAAAGTAAAATAGTAAAAATTAGTGAAATAGTGATATTAGGCCTAAACTAAATATTTACATGCTAAAATGGGTAAAATTTCGGGGAGGGTCAAAAACCACATGTCAACAAACGCAAAGGGAGAAAAGCGGTGCTGCGAATGCTGACAGCCACCTTGCTAAAACTCCGATAACCCTGCCTCCAATCAACCAAATCCCGCTACAAGGTGTATAAATACCTGCATCTGCACACAAGGTGCAAGGAGTAAAGTGAGTACTCCAACTCAGTGAGTAATAAAGCTAAATAACAACTGAGCGATAAGAAATCACGTATGGCAAATCATCATGCTATATAGAAGCAGTGTAAACCCTTTTTAGAAAACAATAAAGCTATGAAATCTTTAGAAAAACATCTTAACTCGATTTAAGCCTCTTTTGAAATGTCCTTTTTCAGTGGTTACGAAAATGAATGCAAAACAAATAGTACAAATAAGAATAGAATTTTCGCCCCGCGGGCACAACACTCAGTTATCAAGGAATGCCAGAGTATCAGGTCTATATTGCAAGAAGTAGCACATAACAACAGATAATAGCAGACAAATAAGATAATATAAACACATCAAACAGTATCGGTACCGCTGCGGCATGCATCCGGCTCCATATATCGCTGCGGCGTACAACCCGATCCATTTATCATCGACGACGTTCACTGGGGGTGTGCAGATTCTGGGAGGGGCCCCTTATGGCCTAAGCGCAATAACAAGCCATCTCGTGGAATCAATCTAGGCCCTCGGCCTCATATCAATTTCAATATAACACCGTTGCGGTGTGCAGCCCGTCCATTTGTATCCTCACACACATGCACTCAGCCTTACTCAGTCAAAAATCACATAAGCCCCTCGGGCAATAGTAAAATATGCTACTCAGCCCAAAAATAGTATAGGAAGGATCATTTCAAATGTTAAAGAATAATAAACTTGGCTGAGTTTTGAAAATAGTAGAAAATACATGACTGAGTTCAAGTATAGCATCGAAGCAGTGAGGAAATATCGACAACCATCCCCGAAGGGGTTCAAATAATTGGCATTAAACCCAAATATGGCAATCCGCCCAACTTATGATGATAACAAGTAAATTTCAGTCAAATACGCAGTAAATTTATCAATCGGGACGGACCAAGTCGCAATCCCCAGCGGTGCTCTACCCCACGCTCGCTATCCGGCGTGCAAGTCACCTCAATATAACACTATGATGTGCAAATCCGGGGTTTCAAACCCTCAGAATGTCATTTATAATCATTACTCACCTTAATCCGAGCAAAAATCCTACTCCGAAATGCCTTTGCCTCTCAAATCAACCTCCGAATGCCTCGAATCTAGCCATAACGATTCGATTTAGTTAATAAAAATTATAGAAATTTATTCCATATGAAATTCTACATTTTCCATCAAAAATCCGAAATTACACTCAAAATTCACCCGTGGGCCCACATCTCGGAACCCGGCAAAAGTTATAAAATATGAAACCCCATCCAAACACGAGTCCAACTATACAAATTTTACAAAAATCCGACAACAATTCGGCCTCCAAATCTAGAATTTTCGTTTTTGAAAAGTTTACAAATTTTCTCCAATTGCTTCCATTTGATTCACTAATACTTGATGAAAATAACCATGGAATCATTAAATATAATTACTTTTGGATATAGAACACTTACCCAATTCATATGGTTAAAATCGCTTCGAAAATCGCTTCAATCCGAGCTCTATAGCTCTAAAAATGAAAAAAATCTCGGACTGCTCGAAATATACACTGTCCAGAAATTTTTGCTTCTACGGTACTGTTCACCGCAGAAGCGGAATCATTGTTCATCACAGAAGCGGACTGTTCACTATAGAAGCGGAATCACTTTTCATCGCAGATGCAGCACTGTTCATCGCATAAGTGAAAATACCAGCAAGTGCCCAGAAAATGGCAGCAACTTTTTATTTCACTAAAAATGCTCTAACTTCATCATACGAACATGGAATTCGACGATTCTTGTTCCTATGAATCAAAAATAATAATATGAACCTATTCCTACAATAGAAACATAATTTGAAGCTCATTTGCTCAGTGCAATACCCGTTTTGCTTGTTAAACAATTAACTCATGTTTCGTGTCAAAAACCCAATCGCGACTTGACTAAATTAGATCAAACTTTCCAGATCATTCCTATAATTAATTATTTAAATTCTGGAAGTCTCGTAATCAAATTTCGATCTCTAAAACTAAAAATGGACCTTTGGATCATTACATGCTTATGCTCAAAACAACAAAAATCTTCCAAAAACTCTTCCAAAACTTATCTGAGCCTCATGGGACCCCGACCCAAAATGCCAACATGCCCCATAACATCATTAAAGCTTGTTCCAAACTTCGGAACTCTCAAAACAACATAAAAACATCGAATCACCCTCGGATTCAAGCCTAACAATTCCAAAACTTCCAAATTTCGAATTCGATCAAAAAGTCTATCAAACCTCGTCCGAATGACCTGAAATTTTGCACACAAATCCCAAATGACATAATGAACTACAGAATTCTCAAAATTTCATTACGACCCTTGGATCAAAATCTCACCTACCAACCGGAAATCGCCAAAATATCAACTTCGCAAATTCAAGCATAGTTCTACACCGGACCTCCAAAACCAATTTCGATCCCGCTCCTAAGTCACAAATCATTCCCCAAAGCTAACCAAACCATCAAAAATCATATCCAAGCCCTCTAACACATAAGACAACATCCGGTTGACTTTTCCAAACAAAGCCTTCCTTAAAGATTCTAAGTGTCTCATTTCTTACCAAAACTTCTCCAAACCAACTCGATCACACCAGACTCGGATAATGAAGCATAAAGAAGTAGAATTGGGGAAAAACAGAGCGGTAACTCATGAGACGACCGGTCGGGTCGTCACATCCTCCCCAACTTAAACAAACGTTCGTCCTCGAATGTACCCAGAGTTGTTCTAAAAGCCAATCAAACGCTGAATAACCTTACTAAGCATATACCCGGGGATGATCCCACGTCACTCTATCTCACATAGGTCCGATAACGCAACATAGCTGGAATTTCACATTCCCTCCTAGTCCATAAACCATAGAACCACACTTTCACTTCTGAAACCATCAATACGATCAAAACCTCAAACCTATACTCTGAAAAGTCCCGAACCAGCTGTAATAGCCTATGCCTGCAACCTCAGGTGCAATTATATGATATACCCTATAACTTAAACACATGCAGCGATGACTTCCATTTACAGCAGCTGCCCATAACAACCAAATACCAATAAAAAACTCTTATTAGCTAAAGTCTCATTCAAACACTTTCATATACTACCAACGATAAATAAAGCACGCAATAAACCATAACCATTTCTCAGATCAACCATTCATGAGGCCATTTCTCCTCTGGCAATTACCCTAGCAAATTTTGAACCAAACCTCGATATTTACCCATCAATCATGTTGAAATCGAATCCGTTTGTATTTATTAGTGATCCCAACGATCTCTTCTGACCAAGCACACCACCCTGGTGATATGACACATTATTACGGGCCTAAGCCGCAACTTGCGTAATTACGCACACCAATAAGCAACAGTCTGAACATACTCAAATCATGAAAATGACTCAATTGAAAGGGTTGTACCTCCATCTCGCCGGTACCATCACAACACAAGGCTAAGAACCTATCTCACATCATAGAAACAGAACACCCGAAACTAACCGCTAGGTCATACCTCCACATAACTTCGTTGCCATGCGCGACCCTATCCAGACACTAGTTCACATGAGACACCCCAAGTCACCATGCTAAAAATCATCAACCAAGCGCAATTTGATGTCTAGTACCATAAGTGAATCACCATACCCACGGAGAAGTACATAATACAATTCCATACCAATAAACCTCAATATTGCACCATCCGGCTACCCTAGAAAGGGAAAATGCATCAAAGAAGAGAGCTGCTTTGCAAGTTCTACAAGTACCATCCCAACGATATGCTATGAGCTCATCAATAACAGTGGAACCAAGATACATGAATAGAATAATAATAACCAGCTCTTCTATAGCTCACATTGACATCAACTTCACGAGCAACTTAGTTGCCAATAACATAATCCACCTGGCAAGGTCACAGACCTCCAGTCCAAGCATATCATCTAGGAGCAATCTAACAAGTACACATGTATATGCTAAATGAAATAAGATTCTCATGCTCCTGGACTGGCATAAATAACACTCTATTTCGTAGGCATGAGCAAACTATACTGTCACAGCTCAAATCAGCAAATTAACCCAGAATTAGTTATATCCAAGTTCGTTCTGGAATTTAGCATCTTGGAAATCTCAAGTATAGTCCAGATAGTTCTTAAAAAAGTTACGAATACGAGAAACATTATACCTTTAAGCTCAATATCCCACTCTAGGCATATCATAGCCTACGCATCTTCCAAGCATGAATATTGGCTCGGTGCTTGCACACAGGTTCAAACCTCACATATATTCGCGCTCACAGCGCATAGTTATCACCATAAATTAGCTTGACTAGTGCATCTAATGAGTTTAGATAAAATACTCACCTCAAACATGCCACAATCCCGAAATAGTATATTTTTGAGAATTTCCCATCTCCAAATTCATAGATCACATAAATCACCGTAACCGATCACAACCTCAGCACTCAAATGACTATCACATCCCTCAAGTATGATCATCTCATGATAATTAATTTCAATTTTTTTCTTCTTCTAGGCTACATAGCAAAATCGGAACATTGGTGTTCGATCAACCAAGTGAGTGTTGTAATACCAATAAAGATTTGTTAGTTAAAATATAATGCGCACCCTTTTTAGGCCTTACCGAGCAGTTATAACATTTATCTAAATATATGAAACTGACTATTCTATCCAGAATTCATGACCTTCCCTTTAAGAATGAACTGCCACCTTGCACATGAAAATGTTAAGCATGTACCATACACCACGTCTTTCATGCCATCTTGTTGCAAACACAAAATATCATTAGAATTTCTGGGCTATAGGAAAATTTCATTTCGGGCAGTTAGAAATATTATATTTGATCCCATCTAGGAGGAATTCACAATATACAATATGTTCCCCACACCGGTAGAAGATATCCGGCTCAAACTATGGTAAAAACCATCAAGAAAACTTTCAAATCTGCTCGCACATAACCAAGTTATCAAAATGGAATTCCTCTAGCTTGACTAGGCTATGTAGGTCACCAACCCAAGAATATTGCCACAAAACATGTGTAAAGCATCACCACATCATTATTACACTAAGACCTTATCGTATCCATTACTATACCGAATAGCTTTCACATTTATCTATTTCCTTGTTAGTACACCATTATCCTTAACTGAAACTTGCCCTACAAACTTTAACGTGAAACCACAACGTCTAAGGCTCATAAGCCGTTGAATACTCTTTTAAATATTCCCGCAAGCACCACGTTTGAAATGCTTACCCTGAAGAGACATTCTACGAATTCCGAACTATTACATGCACCTTCCTGATAGTGCCACATAGAAGCCCATAATTGATATAGAAAACCCACAAATCTTGACACCCTCCAAATACAACCCTCAGCTTCTAGCTAAAAATACAACCTGAAATTCCCAGTTATTACATGCAAAATTTTAAGCACATTAGAACCATTCCTGAGAGTCATCCACTTTACTCGACAATTTAACCCGATCAGCAGAACCGAACAACCAGTGGCTCATTGGCATTTCTGACACTACAACATATAGCCTTAACTTAGTCGAAAATTTTCCTTTACTCTAGCCATCCTCGGGCTCAATCTCCGCAAACCAAAACTAATTCACTAGCACGCCTCAAACCGGAACCAACATAGAACATAGCCGTCCAATCAGCTAATCAATAGCAACTCCCCAACTTGGATCGAAGCCATATATCAAAACACACACCATAACTCATAACGCATATACTTTATTTCTTATACAATACTAAAGTGAGATTAACTAAATCCTTCATAAGCTCGTGGAACAAACCATCTGGTACTTCAGATCTTCTGCAAATCTCGTATTCACTCTCGTAGTAGTTAAATTCACTCTCTTGAGCAATCCAAAATTTAAATTTAACCATATATATCTCACTTGTAAATGGGATATTCTAACGTACAACATAAAGATCACGCAGCTCCTGAACACTCCGCATGAGATAATCCACATGTCTTGCCTCAAACTAAGATTTCTATATTTACCTTCCACCGTCATCCACATTACACAGTCACTCAGTCTTCCTGAGTCTGAACTCATAATACAACATGAAATTTACTTTACTCCCAACTAGGAGAAAGGAAAAAAAATATTCTTCACGCACCCATACGTCGGGTCTACATATCCAATCACAATCAAATACCTAATTGTTCATATATACTCCAGCAGACCCTTCTCATCGCTTCCAAATTATGTGATCACATCTCGCAGTCATTACATACTCATCGCATAGCCATCCAACCATCATTTCTATTAATAGGGCACTACTGAATATATAAGTTCAAAAACACAGCTCACGTAATCAGCACCTTGGTGCTCAAGCCATAGGCAAAAATCCGGCCTCAAATCCTCCAGACTGGCCCAACATCAACTCACAAAGATCACATCTCACCCCTCGATCAGGGAATCACAAGCCATCAAGGCACATCTGATACTGAGCGCTTGTTCGCGCATGCAAATGTGTGGAAGGAATTCAAAGAGTTATATTCCAAGCTAAATCAAGGAAGCACGATAAGAACTTCAAGAATTTGATGTTTTCCTAAAGGTTCTGCAGCCTTCTGAGGATAAATACAGACGTCTCTGTACCGATCCGCGAGACTCTACTAAACCTGCTCATGACTCGTGAGACCTATGTAACCTAGGCTTTGATACTAACTTGTTACGACCCAAAACCCAAACCCGGTCGTGATGGCGCCTCTCGTGAAGACAAGGCCAGTCGACACTTACTCAAATTCAGTTCCAACAGCTTAATAAATTAATAAGTCATTTATAAGGATGAATAATCCAATCCTTTAGGCAGTCAACAATACAGTTTTATAAACATGCGGAATAACAACCCAACTCAGCCCAACATAGGGGTGTCACTAGTCATGAGCATCTATTAGAGTATAAATACAACTACAAGGTCTGAAATATAAAAAATAGGACTGATGAATGAAAAGGGAGAAAAGCGGTGCTGCGAACGCTGACAGCCACCTTGCTAAAACTCCGATAACCCTTCCTCCAATCAACCAAAACCGGCTATCGGATGTATAAATACCTGCATCTGCATACAAAGTGCAGGGAATAAAGTGAGTACTTCAACTCAGTGAGTAATAAAGGTAAATAACAACTGAGCGATAAGAAATTACGTATGGCAAATCATCATGCTATATAGAAGCAGTGTAAACCCTTTTTAGAAAACAGTGAAGCTATGAAATCTTTAGAAAAACATCTTAACTGAGTCTAAGCCTCTTTTGAAGTGTCCTTTTTCAGCAGTTACGCAAACAAATGCAAAACAAATAGTGCAGATAAATACCGAATTTCTGCCCCGTGGGCACAACACTCAGTTATCAAGGAATGCCAGAGTATCAGGTCTATATTGCAAGAAGTAGCACATAACAACAGATAATAGCAGACAAATAAGATAATACAAACATATCAAACAGTACCTGTACCGCTGCGGTATGCAGCCCGCTCCATATATCGTTGCAGCGTGCAGCCCGCTCCACATATTATGTAGTATATATAGTATGTAATTTTTTGTAAATATATTATAGCTTATATGTGTTAGATGTTTGTGTGTGTATATATATATACACACACACACACATCTAACACATATAAGCTATAATATATTTGCAAGAAATTACATACTATATATATATATATTATGTAGTATATATAGTATTTTATGTATATATTGCCTTATATAATTTCTTGTAAATATATTATAGTTTATATAGAATTGTAAGTTAAATCTTCTAAAGAGTCAAATTTAAACACACAAAAAAAATTGCAAAGAGATATTCAAGGGAATATCTTATAATTTTTATTATTACGATATTAACAAAAATGGCAATATCTTTCTTAGTCTTCCTCCCCCCAATGGAATGGGCACAACAAGGTGCTAATACCACCATTAAAAGGAAAAAAAAACTAAGGAAGATGTGCCAAAGTACAAGTTACACCATAATCTACATAGTATCTCTAACAAATTTCATAAATCCTTCAAGGTTCGGAGGAAGTTCCGTTGGTGGTGGCGGAAAAGAAGCTTGTTCATCACCGCTTCCGGGCGAAGCAGCATCCTCCGCAAGTTCCACTATCATTTCTTCATATGCTTCGTCTATCTCTGGTTGTGATTCTGCAACTCCAAAATTTCTTCTTTCCGAGCGGATCCAATCTCTGAAGAGTACTGATTTTTCCAAACTCTCCCTCATAGACTCTCTATGATCACCTATTTGAAGTCTTGCTTGACTGAAAGCGCTCTCTGATGCCACTGTTGAAGTTTGAATACATAAAATATCTCGAGCCATCCTTGCAAGAACCGGAAAATATTTTTCTCTAGTCTTCCACAATTGCAAAAGATCAAAGGTGTCGTCTGGATTCTCCTTTTCAAGGCCCTGCGACAAATAAACTTGAAGCTCATTTAGATGTGAAGTATCATCAATATTATCACCTTGAGAACCCCTGAACTCCGTCCAAGAACTAAGTATTTTTAGGCTCGCAGTTCTTTTAGATGATTGCAAACTAGACGAAGTAGGAGTTGGAACATTTGGTCTAGCATGATCTAAGGAAAGTTGATAAGCATTATAAATTGTTTGAGCATTTATTTTAATTGAGGCTTTTGCATCTGCAAGTGTAGCAAATTCCTCATCTGAAAGATCTAAAGCCTTATAAATATTTGAATACCAAAAGTGAGGACCTCCTAATTTTATGGTAGGATTTAATATGGTAGCAACACCATAAAGATGGGGGATATAGAAAAAATATTTTTTAAACTTTTCAGTCATTACATTTATAGAAAGTTGATAAATTTCTCCACCCTTTGAAAAATCAACAAACAAATCAAATAGTACTGCACTATAAGCTAAACAGTTTGAAATAGTAGGATAATATTGCCCAGACAATTCATTTGTAGCTTGATGAAATTGTTGTAAAAAATCTATAATAATTTTTATATTATTCCAATCTTGATTTGTAAGGTTTTCATCATCATCCTCACCAACAACACAAGCATTAAATGTTGCATTAATTGGGTTTCTATATTCATATGCAACAAATAAACTTTCGTACATATAATTTCATCTAGTCGGACAAGCTTTAGGAACCTTTCTTTCTCTAAGGACAAATTCATCCCATGTTTTAAAATACACTCTAAGTCTACGTCTACGGTTTGAATAAAAAAGCCAATTAAGAGCCATTTTAACCTTTTCAATTTCTAAATTTAAAATTCTCATACCATCACCGACAATTAAATGGTAAATATGACAAATACATCTAACATGGAAACAATTACTAAATGCAGGATTTAGTATAATTGTAAGCAAGCCTATAGTATTAGTGTTACTAGAAGCATTATCCATAAAAATTGATATTATTTTATCTCTAATGCAAAAATATCTACAAATATCTGTAACTGTGTTAGCAATAAACTTACCCGTGTGACGTGAATTAATTATTCTATAAGCAATAATGCATTTTTGCATTTTCCATTCTTCATCAATCCAATGAGTAGTTATAGTAAGATAATCACAGTCATTACTACTTCTACAAATATCAGTGGTAATAGCAATCCGACAATCTATATGAGTAAATAAATACCGCAAATATTGTTCATATTCATGTTTATATTTATAAATATCGCTCTTTACGGTTGCGCGAGTCCAACCTTTATAAGTAGGATTAAAAACTCTTCTAATATAATGCACAAAGTGATGGTTAGAAGGAAAACTATAGGGTAAGCACATAACAGTAATCATTTTTGCTAATTCTTCACGATCTTTATTTTGATCGTAATATAAAATGCCACCGGTCACAGTGTTAATTCCTGGTTGAACTAGATTTGAACCTGTACTAGGTTTAACCGTAGTATCTGCACTTGTCCCCTCTAGCTGCTCTTTCATTTGTAAAAATCTAGCTTTATCTCTAGGGTATGTCTTTATGTGTCTAGTCAAACTACCCGTACCACTACAGTCTCCAGTAAATTTATGCGCCAGCAAACCCCCACAATATACTTAGCCTTATTTTGTTCTCTTAATTGAGTAAAAACGTTCCAAACAAGTGATGTTTCAGGGCGTTTAAAAGGTTGTCTATTAAAAGTAGGGGTTTCTACAGGTGGGTCGGGCGGGGCATCAGTTGAGTTATTAGCAGGACTAGTAGGTGTATCATCTAAATCCGGTTGAGTTTCATCTACATCATCATTTTCAAAGATAGTTTCATTAGGATAAAGAACATTCATAACTTATTCATTTAATTGTTGACCTGGTGCAACATCATGGCAAAATTGACTATCGAAAAATTAAAAACAAGGATTATCACTATCAAGAATAATAGGTGGAGGAGGACGAGTAACAAGTATGGGTCGGGGAGCCGGGGGAAGGGGAGTAGCTTCGCGACTAGATTCACAAATTTTAGATTTTCCCTTACCACCAAACATTTTTTTCAAAGAAAAGGCCATATTAATTATAATTATACAAACTAAAACAAACAAAACTATATTCTTAAAACTTAAGAGTTGGAACGAGTTTACCGAATTGACGAACAACTTCTTGAAAATTGAAAATTGTTGAATACTTCAATTCACCAACTTCACAATTTTTTACAAAATTGCAATAATAAAGTAAGAAATTATAGAAGAAAATTAGATATAGATTGAGAGAGATTGATGAATTTGTGAGTAAAAATGAAAGAATGAGGGGGTATTTATTGTTGAAAATTGAGAAAAAGTATAATTATATAAAGTTTGGGGGCCAAATGACTATTTTTTAAACTCCCAAACAATTAGAATTTGATGGCCAACGGCTAGATTTTAAAAATCCGACCGTTGGACATTTTAAAAAAAACAAATTTAAAAATAGCCGTTGAGACCCGTTAGGCCCGTTAGGCCCGGTTGAACTGGCCCAGGCCCGCCTGCCGATCCCGAGCTTAGTGGTCCCGGGCTCGTGGGCTATTTGGGTAGGACCGACCCGCTACAGGCTTAATGCACCATTTGAGACCGGCCCACTTAGATCGGCCCATTAGGCCCGTTTGGCCCGCGATCTCGTGCCAGTTCTGGGCTGGGCCCAGCCCACGGTACACTCTTAACTTAGACTCATGTCATGCTTGAATTGTACTATTTGAGTTATTCGTGCATGTTTAAATTCTTTAATTTGCATTTAGCATGAGACTAGACTCGCGTAGAGTATCGGACTCACCATTTTAGATACTTGACGTGCTACTTGATTAGCTGTAAAACTGTACTTTCCTTATGGATTTCTCTCATGTTGTGCATATCCATCGGAAAGATTTTTTAATTGAATCTTGTAACTCACACATATATTTGTGAGTGGGGTCAAATACCCATAAAAACCTCATATTCTAATGGGATCGGGATGAACGCCTCAGCAATACTCTTATGGGATCGGACTGTTTGCCTCGATAGTATCATGTAACATACTCTCATGGAATCAGGTTGTTCGCCTCGCCAGGATATTGTAACACACTCTTTTAGGATCAGATCGTTCACCTCAGCAAGATATTGTAACACACTCTTATGGGATCGGGTCGATCACCTCGGTAGAATTATGTATCACAATCTTATGAGATCGGGTCGTTCAACTCAGCAATTCTATGAAATACTCTTATGGAATCGGGACACTCGCCTCAAAAGAATCGTGCAAAATACTTGATAAGGAGTCGGCGTACTCATGAGTTTTCTTACTTGAGATGTGATCGTTGGTTTGGTATTGACCATTACGTATTCAATTTGAGGAGATATCCGATAATTGAGGACCTTGTGTTCACCGTTCCAGCTGTAGCACTGTTTACCTATATTTGTTCTCATCTTATATATACCATGTTTCATACTTGTCAACTTTGTTATATTTGATTTACTGGACCACTAGTAAGTGTCAATTTCTACCCCTCATCACAACCTATTCGGGGTTAGGCTAGATACTTACTAGGTACTCGTTGATTTACGTACTCATGCTGCACTTCAGCACTAAATGTGCAGAATTTGACAAGCTCGTTTGGTGGTCATTTAGGCGTGTAGGCGCAACTGCAGAGGGAACTTTACGGTAAGATGCATTCCATGCTACGATTCACAACACATAGATTCTCCATCATAATTATTTACTTTATCCTATCTATCTTGTATTTTAGACACATGTTGTATTCTTATTATACTTCCTAGTAGATATTCATGTACTTGTGATACCGGGTTTTGGGATGTTCTAGAATTTGTTTATGATTTTGCATACTATTGACACACTTTTACTTTATATTTAATTTAAATTGTACGTATCTATGATTTTTAATGCATTGATTTACATATCTAAGAATATTTATGATTTCAAAAATAATAAAATAAATAATAAGTTGGTAGTTCACACTATCTTGCCTAACAACGACGTTGGGCGCCATCATGACCTATAGTGGGGTTTGGGCCATGACACCAACCACACTCAATTTCCCACATGTTACTTTATACTAGTTATCATGCCTATATGATCTTCATTTTTTCCTGCTTCACATATAAATCATGAGTCTAGGACTTTAACTAACGAGAAATGGACACACTTGCATAATTTGCCTGATATGTTAATAATTCAATAATGCCACTTAACCAGCATGCCAATAGGAGTTGTTATGTGATAATTTGCTCGCCTGCCTTCAACGGTGCACTTAGAATCATGCCTATAGGACCTACTCTATGCTAATTTGCTTGACTGTTTGTACCACTGCACTTAGAGATCATGCTCTTAGGGTGTTACATCTAGAAATTATGCCTATAGGATTATCAATAATGACATATGTCACTTGGCCACTTGATAACCTAAACAACCTGAGGTCTAAGTCACATAGAAATCCTACCTATAGAATCTGATAACGAAGTCTTTTTATTTTACTATAATATCCACGTAGTGATCATGTTAGGATTATCATTGAGATAGTTTGAATCCTTCGCCACCGCAGCTAGCCACTTGCAATTATCACTTAGAAATTCTATTTTAGGCCCAAATCAAATAATTCGATAATATAGGTTAATTCATAAAGCTGTCCGACATACCCTCATCATTAGAAATCATGTTCATAGGACAATTTGTTAAACCAGTCTACCATTTTAACAAATTTAATTTTGTCATTTTTTAAATAAATCAAATTTTGTTAGTAACTGCCTTTGCACCTATGTGGGAGGTAAATGTGAGCCATTAACATGCTTATTGTATTCTTTGAAGGCCAATGTGTTTCAATTGTTTGGCCCCTAGTTTTACTTTTTGACCAACCTTAGGTTGAGTCAAGAACAACCCCTATAGTTGTCCAACGCCTCCTGGACAATAGAATGGAATAGGTAGGCACCCATAGAGCGCGATTTAAAAGTGAATTATAGAGATTTAGGTAAATAACTAAAAGATAGTAATCGAGTAGCTGAAGATGATAGTCTATGCCCGCTGAATAATATGAGCAACAATTGCATCTATGATACGAAGTATTATTTTTATTGCATGAGGTGATCCTTTAGGCTTAAAAATTTAGGACCCACATTTGTGTCTAAAGTATTAATATATGTTCCCGTCTAGTATTTAGGATTCGTAGAGTAAGTCTAAGATTGGAACCTTTGTAATTACAAGGCTTTGCAAGTTCATGTTAGTTTCATCTTTGTCTATCTTTATGATGTTTTCTTCAAATCTAGTGATTATTAGTAATTGAGTTATATCCGGTCAACTTGTTCCATTTAGAATAACTGGTGACGTATTTAACCGTTCACTCATTTAGCTTAATAATCAATTTATTTTTTCACTTAGAATAATCTAGGTAATAACTTAATATTTCCACAAAGCTTAAAATTTGGACGGGCAAAGGTGTGGACCTCGAAGAGTTCCTAACACTTTCTTTTCGAGGTAGCTTGAGCCCTTACCCAAAATTCTGACTAGTTAAAATAAAGTTATCCGCAAATAAGTGTCCTAACACACCTTAAAATCTTTTGGTGATGACTCTTCTCCTCTTAAAATCTTTAGGTGGTGACTCTTCATCTTAGTTCCACCACCACTTCATCTCAATACACCACCACCTCCCATGCTTGAAGGAATGCCAGGTCCCTTCTGTGGACTAACTTTAGTGGAAGGCACTTCTTCTAACGGTGGCCTATATATAAATGTGTCACTTGGATAAGAAAGACCTTTGAATGGGCATACTGATATCCAATGACCACCTTTCTTGCCACAAGCCCTACACACCATAATAACAACCCTCACTTTTACCAATTTGAGCCGAAGAGTCTCCTGTGGGGCCGGGGGGCTCTAGGGCGCTAAAGAATAATCTTCTTAGTAGAAAAAATGGTGAGACCAGCACTCACATCCTCATGAACTGCATTCCCAAACTTAAGCCAAGACTGCCTCTCAACAGCCCCTTTGCTCTGCCTAGCCTTCGCGAGCTTACGGATATGTTTAGTAGTAGTGATTTTCACCTTGTTTCTTTTAGCGTTAAACTTGTATTCCACTACTTTCTTCACCCTATTCTCATCTGGAACAAATACTTGCTTCGGAAGTAAAAGGAAATCCAAGTACTCAGCATCATTTTCTAGCTCCTCCAGCAGAGTTTTGGTTGCTTTGTCGCTTCCATCTCCATTGAAAAATGAATCGCTAAGGTCTAGAAAGAAATATAGATAGATATATAAAGAGAGAGAGACAGAGAGAGAACAATTGTTTTGGTATTAGGTTTTGATTTATGTGTAAATTTTTTTAGCAAATAGACAACTAGGTTATTCACCTAGAAACTTTACATATACATATATATATATATATATATATATATATATATATATATAT
>MU714822.1:28955-46520 GCA_026770625.1 Nicotiana glauca
AAATATATATATATATATATATATATATATATATATATATATATATTAAAATCCCAAGTCGGGTTAAAGTAACACAATGTTCAAGTGCAACCAAAAACAAAATACAAACAGAAAGGTAATGACTATTGCAACCAAATACAATGTAGCAATAGCATGTAAATAACAGAAAAGGTGCAATGCTACTAATTTGAAACATCCAATTGTTGCTGACGACAATGAATTTACACACAAATTGTAACCAATTTATTGTAGCACATACAAAGCTCTCACCAGGTGCCATCTGTTGTAATCCCATATTAATAGGTATGTATAATTCACAAGTTGTAAAGAAATTCAATTTGAACATTTGATTTTTTGTCTAAAGAGTAATAGTAGTAGCATCTTTAGCGCTTGATTTGCAACGTAGTGCGCCGTGTGAACATATTTTGAAAATATGTTCTGTTGGTAGTTCCTTGTTGAGCCTCAAAAGAGAAGAAGATTGAAAATCTCTGAATTAACCACTGTTTTGTTTTGACTGTTTGTGTGTAGATCCCAGTCGAAAAGCTTGAAAAGAAAATAGCCACAGCAGCATCAAACACCAAATGATCAGCAAGACATCTGCAGTAGCAGCATCAATATAAGTCGAGCAATCCATCCATAGCAATTGCAGTAGTAGTATCATTGATAGGTTATATGTGTATCCGAAATTGATAGGTTATATGTGTATTCATGTTATTTTTTGATGATCTAACAAACTTACTGATAAGAACCAGATAAGGAGCCCGATACACAACCTTAAGAACATAAAGATCAACAAGTCTCCAGTTGGAGAGACATTCAACTCTTCAGGGTCAAAGGAACAACAGAGGGAACATCAAAGAGAACAGGTAGCTACCAGTTCCTGAGGAGACTGTAAAAGTCAACTGCCCCAGGTGTAAAGTTGCTGCCTGCACACGCTACAGTGCAGAAACAGTGCAGCAGTTAACTCTATAGGGAATGCCCTTTACCTAACTTGCTCACATCGTTCAAGTGATGTCACAAATGAGATATTAACATCAAGCAACGGTAAAACAAATGACTTGCACATTCAAGAAATTATCAAGCATTCTCTCAAGTTTGTCTCAATCTTGCAATTGATTCTCAAGGGCATCAAGAACGAAAAACAACATAATCAAGGACCAAATCCATGTATTGAAGTTATTAAATCTTCTTAGTTGTATTGTACCTTTGTTAAAGCACTCTACTTGTAATTACTACTTAGCTTAGTTAGAAGCATTGTGTAAGAAATCTTTGTAAATCATAAACCCCTATGTTTGTGTCTTGGCTAGAGTTAGACGAGTCGTAAAGTATTTATAATAAAGTTACTACAAAGTGGATTGTAATAGAGTGTCACAAGTTAGTGAGGGATTAAGGGGTTAATTCCTAGGTTTAAAGTCTTTGTAATAGGGTTATTACAAAGTGGCATGTAATAGAGTGTTACAAGTTAGTGGGGGGATTAAGAGGTTAATTCCTAGGTCACAATTGGTTGTAATCTAAAGTTGCTCAGTAGTAAAGTTGAAATATTACAAGGGTAGGTCGTGGTTTTTAATCTCGTTGAGCTGGGAATTTTCCACGTAAATTTCCTTTGTGTTCCCTTACTTACTGCAGTGTGCATGTGTTCTGTTGAACCTGATAGAGAACCTGGTTCTCTATAGAGTTTGATGGACCCTTAAATTCTATTAATTGATATCAGAGCAGGTTCTTTTTATCAGGTTAACACCTATAAATGATCACGTGGTTGCTCTTTGTATCCATTCTCAAAAACAAGGAAGAAATTCAATAAAGCTGATCGAAAGGCCATAGAAAAGAATTTTCGTGCAAAAAAAAATTCTTGTTTGTGCCACTGGTGCTGATGAATATAACAGGATATCAACATGCCAATCAATAAAAGAAATATGGAAGGCTCTTCAGACAGCTCATGAAGGGACAATACAGGTCAAGCAATAAAAGATTGACATACTTACAACTGAACACGAGCTTTTCAGAATAAAGGACGATGATTCCATTCAGGATATGCACACTCGCTTCACGTCTATCATCAATGAGCTTCACTCACCGGGAGAGATCATTCCCACGAACAAACTTGTCAAGAAGATACTTAGTGTATTTTCTGGTTCCTGGGAAAGCAAAGTAAATGCCATTACACAGGCAAAAGATCTTCAGGAGCTGATCATTGATGAACTTGTCGGCAATCTTAAGACCTGTGAAATGAAGAAGAAGAAGAAGTACATCGAGAGAAGAGATCCCAAAAGGGAGGATAAACTCATCCTCAAGACGGACAACAATGACTCTAGTGGTGAGGATGCTGATATGGCCTACCTGACAAGAAGGTTTCAAAAAATGGTTCGCAGAAATAGAGGCATTCCAAAAAGGGCAGCTCCAGCAAGCCAAAAGGTTATGACCTATGTCATATGTGCGGCGAACCATGACGCTTTACCAAGGATTTTCATCTTCTTAAGAAAGATCAATACAAACACAACAGTGGAAAATAACAAAGAGGAACTAGGTTCCTGACAAAAGATTCAAAAGAAAAGACGCCGCTGACAACGTTGTGAAACAGGATCTTGCTGCATGGGGAGACTCTTCCAGCGAACCTGAAGAAGATGATAGTCAAGGTGACATCTCCATGATGGTAGTAGGAAGTGAAGCAGCTGAGTATGACTATATTTTTTTCCTTAATGGCGCAGTCTGATGATGATGGAGATAACAATGATGATGATAAGGTAAACTTTCTGGATGTTCAAATAAATTTGAAATCCTATTCTCAAAAGAAGCTTATATCTTTGGCAAATGTATTGATTGATGCTTACCACAGTCTCATTAATGGTAAAAATGTGCTAAACACGGAACTAGGAGAAATACAACACAAGAGAGATGATCTAGTGGTGGTTGCGGTTGATATAAGTGAGACCCTTGAGAGTTTAAAAAGGGGAAAAGATACCTTGATTGAGAGAATTGCAAACATAGAGTACGAGAGAGATGACCTATTAGTAGTAGTTGTAGACTTAAAGGAAACAATTGAGGAACTAAGAAGGAAAAATAGGCCTATAAACACTCAAAAGGGAAAGGAAGTTACAAGTGAGGCACACCTTAAGCTTGAAATTGAGTTAAGATTAGTAAAATCTAGTTTGTGTGCCGAGCTTGAGAAAAACAAAGAACTTCAGGAAGAACTAGAAAGAGTAAACAGTGATCTTGAAAAATCACTTAAGTGGACCTGGTCCTCTGATGTTATCACTGCCTTGTACACAAACAATGGGGAAAACAATCAAGAAATCGGGTTCCAAAGGGAAAAGACTCCCTACACTCCTCATAGCAAGTACGTTACTGTACCTGACAATTGGCTTTGCACTCATTGTGGCAACACATGGCACTTTAAAGAAAATTGTAAAGCCAGAACTCAGTCTCAACAAAAAAACAAAGTTTTTACCGAAAAAGTAACTATTGCAAGGGAACCTGGTCCTTCATATAAAAACTGTATAATGCCTTCTTGGACCAAAAGAACCCTTACTCAACCATTTCCTCATTACAAGGGACCCAAACTTGTTTTGGTTCGTAAGTATAACCCTTAATTTTCTTGTGCAGGGAATAATGAAAGGGAGAAGTCAACAATAGTACATGGATAGCAGCTGCTCGAAACACATGGCTGGAAGTACAAATGATTTTCTTTCACCGAAGGCCCTGTAGGGAGGGAGTGTATCCTTTGTAAATGGAAAGAAGGGATATATTCTGGGAGTTTTAAGGATCGAGAAATCTCTTTCCCACTCTATTGAAAATGCGTACTACATGAACGAGTTGAAGTATAACTTGTTGAGTATTTCCCAAAATTGTGACAAAGGGATTTTAGCTGTTTGAGTGTTGTTGATGATAATGCTGAGCTATGGCACAGAAGGCTGGGTCATCCAAGTTTTACACTGCTAAGCAAATTGGTCAGGAATGACCTGGTTCGTGGTCTGTCCAAGTCAAGCTTCAAGGATCACAGGCTGTGTGATGCATGTGTAAAAGGAAAGCAAGTCAGATCCTCTTTCAAGCCAAAAAGGAAGTTAGCATCTCAAGGCCACTTGATCTCCTCGATATGGATCTATGTAGACCTATGAGGGTGCTAAGTAGAGGAGGAAAGAGGTACATATTTTCGTCATTCTGGATGACTAATCCAGATTTACATGGACCTTGTTCCTCAGAACTAAAGATGAGACTCCACCCGACATAGAGGAACCTGGTCCCTCGGTCACAATATATGAAGCAGAAAACAGAGTTCTGGATGTTGTACATGGAACTCTAGCGTCTGAGGAATTCAAATCAGATTAAAGACAAGAAACTCACTTGCCTTCTCAGCCTTTCTCTCTTAAATAAAGCCCAAGAATATCAAGGAAGCATTGAAATATACAGATTGGATTACAGTTATACAAAAAGAACTCCATTAATTTGAGATGTACAGTGCGTGGGACCTGGTTCCACGACCTACTGACAGAACTCTTATAGGAACCAGGTGGGTATTCAGAAACAAACTTGATGAGTTTGGGAAGCATGTTTTTAAACTCGACAAGGCTTTGTATAGGTTAAAGCAGGCTCCTCATGCTTGGTATAAAATGTTGTCAAAATTCCTTCTAGAAAATGGCTTTATAAGAGGGAAAATTGACAACACTCTTTTTTTGAAGAAACGAGGAAGGAACCTGCTCATTGTGAAGATCTATATTGATGACACCATCTTTGGAGTAACAGTTGACTCTCTATGTGAAGAATTTGCAAAACTCATGGGAAGTGAGTTAGAAATGAGTATAATGGGGGAACTGAATTTCTTCTTAGATTTACAAGTAAAGCAAACTCTCAAAGGGAAAATGATAAGTCAACATAAGTACATCAAGAAGCTACTAAAGAGATTTGACATGGAGACATGAGAAATCATTGACACTCCCATCGCTACAGCTACTCGTCTAGACATGGATGAACCCAGTTCCCTTGTAAATCAGCCCATGTATAGAGGTATCATATGGTCACTTTTGTACCTCACAACAAGTAGACCAGATATTGTTTTTAGTGTGGGTCTTTGTGTCGGGTTTCAATCCAATCCAAAGGAATCTCATCTGAAAGTTGCCAAGAGAATCCTAAGATATCTCAAAAGGATGCAGGACCTAGTACTCTACTATCCCTCAGGAGATAACCTTGACTAAATGGGGTATGTTGATGTTGACTATGCTAGGTATCTAGTGGATAAGAAAAGCACTTCTGGCATGGAACTATTTCTGGGTTCGTGTCTGATTTCATGGGGTACAAGAAAAACATAACTCGATGGCCCTCTCTACCATAGAAGCTGAATATATGGCTACTGCATCTTGTTGTACTCAACTGTTATGGATTAAACAACAGCTGAAAATTTTTGGTGTTTTCCTGAGTGCGTGCCCTTACTATGTGACAATACTAATGCACTCAAAATGGAAAAGAATCCAGTTCAACACAAGAAAACAAAGCATATTGATGTGCGACATCGCTTTCCTATAGACAATGTTGAGAAAGAGCACATGCATGAAATTCTGCAGCACAGAAGATCAAATTGCAGATATATTCACCAAAGCCTTGAGAAGAGAGCATTTTGAAAGAAATTGTCTAGCCCTGGGGTCAATAAAACCCAACTAAGAACCTAGTCCCTTAATGATTGGCTATGAAGGAAATGTACAGGTAAAATTAGTTAAAAAGTATTTTCTGGCAAAGTCTAACTCCTCTCTATACCGTTACAAGTAGACACGCATGACGATTACAGAGCAAACAAGAAGCTAATGCATTGCACATTGGTCAAAGGATGAGGCTTACATTTGCAAAATTTGTCAACGAACCTTGTTCCATTAACACAACTTAGTTGTTCCTTTGTACTCTCATGCATAATTTTTTAAATAGTTGAAACGGTGCCACGTCATTAAATTGTCAGTTTCCCTCTTTCCTGCTTTTTGAACCCATGCGTCTCATCTGAAGCGACCTGACTACCCAAAATTGATACACATTCCTAATCGGTTCCTCACCCCTATTAAATAACTCCTCTCACAGTCACTTTCATAACTGTTCACATCAAAGAATCCAAAATTTCTCTTTCCTTCTTTAAACAAAAAAAATCAATTCTTTTCTTCAACCCACTACACTCCACCATGTCTGAAAATCATTGACAAAAACAGGAAGCTAAAGAAAATATGTTGTCAATAGCTGTTGAGGGAACTCTGGTCGGAGGTTATGAGGTTATATTGAGTCTCAAGGGGGAAGAAAATGGTGCAGATGTCGTGGGTAGGGAACTGGTGCCTGTCGAAACTTTAGAACCTGACAGTACTAATGTGGAACCAATTAAAGAACCTGATCCCTCCACCCAAGAGGAGCCCTCTGCTTCCACTTGGGATAAAACCCCTGGTTCTCCACAAGAACCCCAGGTCAGTACTGATCCTGCTCCCTCTTCTCATTTCTATGCTGAGTTATTAACAAGTGTGGTTCCGGAGATGCGATCTTTGTCTGGGGAGGAGAAGGAGGATAGTGACGAAGAATATTATGATAATGTGGCTCTGGCGAGTTTTATTAGTGCTAGGAGTAAAAAGGCACCTCCCCACGGGTCGTCGTCTAAGAGAGCCGTCACAAGGTTGCAAAAGAAGGAAGAACTTGAGTCCGTCTTAAGGAAAAGTAAAAAAAAATGAAAAGAAGAAGAGGAAATTGGTGAAAGATGGAAAGGTTGTCAATGAGAAGGTAGTGGCTCCTACACTAGTCATGAATGTGGATGATGAGGTAGAAGAGGAACATGGTCCCTTGGTTCGTAAGTCCTCAAAGAAAGTTACTGTTCCAAAGTCCAAGAAGGAGTCCTCTGTGAGTGAAAAGGAGATGAGGAAGGTTGAGGGTGAAAAATCTGGTCAGAAAGAGGATGAGAAAATGGTTGAGGATTCCCGTGAAAAAGTGGTTGAGGAGTCTGCTGAGAAGATCCCTAGGAAATCTGCATAGAAAGGCAAGAGTGTAAGAAAATCAGTGAAAAGGGAGGCTGATGCCAGTGAGGAACCTGGTTCCTCCAAGAAGACCAAGGTTGGTGATACCCATGATGCTAGCAAGGAAAAATTGATAAACCAAAAGGTGTTGTGGGGGCGTACATAAGAAAGCTAAAGGCAAGGAATGTCATTCACGAAGGTCAGCTCAATCAGGTTTAGGAGGTACCTGGTTCCATCAGCTCTCAAAGTACAGAGGTTACCCATCTGACAAAAGAAAATGCTGACCTCAGGAAACAGGTTAAGGACCTGAAGGAGAGACTGCTCAACGAGCAGGTGTCACCCAATGCTTGAATGGACATTCTTCTTCGAACCCTTGCTTCCTCATCTAGGCCTTTCCCTTCCAGTGATCCCTAAACAGTGTCCCTTTCCCAAGTTTCAAGTTCTTAGTGTATGTTCTTTATTTTAGTTGTGATGATGTTTATGACTGGAACTTTTATTTTTATTGTTTTTATTTTGTGGATGTGTCTGAAAACAATGGAACTGCTCCCTGCTTAATTATCCACAATTAATGAAAACTTCCTCCTTTTGTTGTGTATGCCTTGCTATTATGTTCTGTTTTCAGTCATATTTGTGTGCACACATGTCAAATGAATTAACCAAGCTGAACTTCTTTTTTTTTAATGGTTGTTAATGAATTTTTTATGATGCCAAAAGGGGGAAATAATTGAGGGGGAACAAGATGGGGAACAAATTCAGGAAGAATACAGGAAATGCGAATGTCATTCTAGTTCTTAGGGGGAACTTGAATTATAAGTTTGTCATCATAAAAAAGGGGAACATTGATAGGTTATATGTGTATCCGAAATTGATAGGTTATACCTGTATCCCGGTTATGTTTTGATGATCTAACAAACATACTGATAAAAACCAAATAAGGAACCTAATACACAACCTCAAAAACTTAAAGTTCACCAAATCTCCAGTTGGAGAGACAATAAACTCTTCAAGGTCAAAAGAATAGTAGAGGGAACAACAGAGGGAACATGTAGCTACTAGTTCCCGAGGAGACTGTACAAGTCAACTACCCCAGCTATAAAGTTGTTGCCTGCACACGCTACAATGCAGAAATAGTGTGACACTCAACTTTGGGAACACCCTTTAGCTAACTTGCTCACATCATTCAAGTGATGTCACAAATGAGATATTAACATCAAGCAAAGGTAAAACAAACGACTTGCACATTCAAGAACTTATCAAGCACTCTCTCAAGTTTGTGTCAATCTTGCAAGTGATTCTCAATGGCATCAAGAACGAAGAACAACATATTCAATGACTAATTCCATGTATTGAAGTTATTAAATGTCTTTAGTAAAAGCACTCTCTTTGTAATTCCTATTTAGCTTAGTTACAAGCATTATGCAAGAAATCTTTGTAAATCATACCTTTGTATTTGTGTCTTGACTAAAGTTAGTCGAGTTGTAAAGTCTTTGTAATAGAGTTATTACAATGTGGCTTGTAATAGAGTGTTACAAGTTAGTGATGGATTAAGAGGTTAATTCCTTGGTTTAAAGTCTTTGTAATAGGGTTATTACAAAGTGACTTGTAATAGAGTGTTACAAGTTAGTGAGGGATTCAGAGGTTAATTCCTAGGTTGTAATCTAGAGTTGCTTAGTAGTGAAGTTGAAAGGATGAATATCCATTTGAATACAATAAGAATGTTCTTCCTGTATTGCCTTCGCCTCTGCAACCATATTAGTTGTAATCCCAATCTGTTCTGCCCTTGCAAAGACAACATCTCCATGATCATTCTTCAAACAAAAGCCGTATGAACTTGGTCCTGGATTCCCTCTGGACGCACCATCTGTGTTTCACTTAAACCATCTCTCATTAGGAATCTGCCATGTAATTCTTTTGGTGATAACAACTGGTTTATATGATTCAAAGAAGCTAACCATATCTGGCCAAAGAATAGGTATATTTGCTAGCCAAGCAAACCTTAGTTTAGCTAGTTGATGAAGAGTATTGGTGACCTCATGCACCACCCTTCTAACTGATACTATTCTGCCTCCATGTTTAATATTGTTTCTCTTCTTCTAGATTTCCCAAGATTCTTTTTGGTTGTTGACTATCTTTCTGTTGAGCTTGTTTCCTTGATTTCTTACCATTTTTTTCCCCTGCCCTGGATAATAAATTTGCTCCCATTGCTACTGCCCTGAAGTTGCCAACTGTTGATTCATCATCATCTTCCTCCTGAAGTAGTTCAAATCCAACCATTGCCTTCTGATTGTTAACTGGTGCCACATTATGAGTAACAATGTCATGAAGGATTTGTGTAGGTGTTTTCAATGGAGTAATGAGCTTTATCTGTAGGGGTTGTCCAGTATCAGAAGCACCGGGTGTAGGAATTAGATCAACAGCACTTTCCTGGTGGGGTATCAATGCATGGTGATCTTCTTCTCCAGCTATCTGCTTCAGCATTACAGCATTTTGATGTTGAGAAACCTCTGCCTTAGAACTATGAATATTGACAGCTTTTTCTGTATGTGTACTGCATCCTTGTTTTTCAGTTCTTGGAGTTGTATTTGTATCAGATCTGGACACAGAATTCTGGACTTCATCATTGCAGAATTGATTATCAACTATTGTGGCTCCTGTATTTGTATCAGATTAGAACCAGCTGCCAACCCCATTGACATCCTGATTATCGTCAAAGCCAAGCCACACATGGTGGGGACGTTCTTGAGTTAAGACCACCTGCATTTTTACTTTTGCGACACTCCCTCTTCGTTTTTTGCATGGAGGCTAGGTCCAACAGCTGATAACAAAACTGAGAAGAGCTCGCTGTAGTAGAAATGCCATGGAAGTTCAGGTATGGCTATCCAAACTGGAACAGTGGGATTGTCCTCATTAGGATCGAATGTTGGTGTCCAGGCTTGCAATTCCATCCTTTGCCCCCGAATGTACATGAATTTTTTTGTCCAGACCGTGGTGTGATCATATTCATTGTCAAGGTCAATATACACTGTCCTAGCATTGTATGGACTGTCTTTACTCCTCCTCTTAGTTCACTTTGAGAAATGAAGCTTCTCCTTATGTGTTCCATTCTAGGCATGGTGCTGAGAAATTTGCCAACTATTGTGAATTGGCATCTGTTGGCGAGAGTGACCATGCAGTCTTGCCTTGTGAAGATAACAGCTGGTTGGCCCTGTTTGGTAGTTATTTTGGGAGGTGTAAACTTTATTGGTGTCGGTGCTGCAGCTTGCCTAGCTCGCAACTTTGTAGCTAAGGACTCAGTGATAGTAGGGGGTGGAGGAGCAGGGTAGCTAGTGGGTTTATTTTGCTGGGAAGTCGTAGGATTTGGAGGGAAATCTGTTTTGGTGTATTGTAATATGTTGGTCTGGTTGTTGTTTTCTGGTAGCTGTAGACTATTAGTGTGCTTTGGTTGAGTCAGGTTGGCTGTGGTATTTGTGGTTATGTTTGTAGGTGACGTAGAGGTTGGTTGATGTTGTCCATTAGCTTGACAGGTATTATCTTTTGGTAGTAAGCTACGCTTGGAGGTGTTCTGGTGGTGTCTTGTAGCAGCCTTTTGGTTATGAGCAGGAGGTTTATCAAAGTTGGTAGATATCTTTGGAAAGTTTGTTGTAGGTGTTATCTGAGTATGTTTATGCTGTGGTTGAGCTGCTAGAGATGCAACTATATGAGCTGCAAACGTATTACCTAAGGGATCTAAAGCTGTTTGTGCAGGGATTGAATGTTGTTGAGCAGTAGAGGTTAGTTTGTCATTAGTTTCCTTATCAGCAGGAGAATCCTCAAGAGCTATTTGGCCAGTTGAAGGAGCAGGAACACTGCGATCATTTAGCATGGAAATGGGAGGAGCCAAGGCATTATTTGGTAGAGCACCCATAGTGACCAGTGTATTGGCTGAGGATGGGACTGCATTCATCTCAGGAACAGGGGCAATTTCCATTTGAGCTTTCAAAGTATGACCGTCAGTATAATTGGGCTGGACTAAATGGGCGATCTGTGGGGAGTTTATAGCATCAGCAATGTATTTTTGACTCGATTCTTGCAATGTAACTTGACGATTCTGTTCCTCAGGAAGTTGGGATGTTTTATCAGTTGAATGATCAACAATTAAATCAGTGGAATTGGTTTGTGCAATTTGTCGAACAGCTGTGGCATTCAAATCTGCAGGGGATGCTTTCTTTAAAGTTGTGCCAATAGGTTGCATAGAATTGGTAGGTGGTATGTTGATTGATATCTTCTAATTAACAAGGATCGATTGGCATTGAGTTTCATCAATTTGAACCGGCGTAACTCCATGTCCGGCCATCTGGAGCTCTGTGGAGTAGTGTCTAGCATCAGAATTTACCTTTGCGGCATTTTTGTCAGTCGATTCTTGGTTGGATCGTGGTTCTTGAACTTGAATATCATCTCCATTGATTTGAATTTCCATTAATGATCCAGACTTGTGCTGGTGATTGTCGCTTGAACCCAGTCGCCTAACTGCTACAGTAGACGCGTCGTTATTTTGGAAGATAGCAGCAACTGGTAAGGTGTTTTATAATAAGCTTAGTTGGGTATTATGCTCAGTCTCTGTAGATTTGTTTTGTGACAGGTCCGGTGGTTTTAGAGCACCGGATATTGGAACGGATGCGCATTGTAAAGCCACTGTAGAAGACAATCGCCTCTTTGAGAGAAAAATTTACAGAGAGAATTTAGTTTTGAGGTAAGTTTCTTGTTTGTGTCAATATTGTTTTTTTTTTTTTTTTTTTGCAATCCACTGCACAAATGCCTAGGCTAATTTTTTATTAATAACAGAAAAGAAAAATACATCAATTAGGAAAAGTACAAATAAGTGGTACAATAGCACCAGTATTGTTACCCATATAACACAAACCGGGCTAACCTTACTGTACTAATCCTGTTGAGGCTTGTCAACCTCGCCTATTAACAAGAATGTAAAAAATATGAATTTGAAAGGACCAAATATTCTATGATCATCACAGAGTTTATAACATACTCTGTGATGAGATTACAGATGAGGATACTAATAAAGTGGTAGAATAAAATGATGAAAGAATTAAAATGTTGTCCATTCTTGTCCAAACTTGTAATCTCTTCAATTTGTAATTCTTTTTCATCACACTCCCAATTCCTCAAGAGGTATTCAAAATTCATGATTTCTTTTTAGAACGATTGGACTTTGTAGATGTAGTTGTGGCAGCCTTCTTTTGTTTGTTCCCTCTCATTAGAAGTTGTCTAACATTTACAAAATCACTGACCTTTTTGTCCCAGCTAATTTTCCTTGTATGAGACTTTTATTCCTCTGCTGAAATAACTGGAACTATTATGACGATTTGCTGCAGCCCATCATGTATTGTTGCTGCTTCTTTTGTTTCTTGAGTGTTTTGTTCCTGGGAATCACCAAAATAAACTTCATTTTCTTCATACGCTTCTGTTTTGTCAGCCCAATCTTATGCTTAGAGCCAAATAACTCTTGAAGGTCTATTAAATGGACAGGTTCATCACTTAGCTTAGCTTCTCCTATTACGCCTTCTTGTTCTTGTCTTGTATGATTAGCTCTTCCCTCTTTTGTTGCTGAAGATATCATTGAACAAGTGTGTTGATTATTTCCTGTAGATATCAATTGATGTCCCGAATCACTGCCTTGCTCGCAACAGACTCCATCGATTGGAATGGAATTTCATGAACCGATGTATTCAAAGTAACTAAAGGAGCCTTAATTTTTGGAGTGGTGTTTATTTACATCGTTGCCTGAGCATGTTTGATCATTTTGGCCAGATCTTGATTGGGTATATGTAACAGTGGTAAGGCTGCATCAGATACTTGGCCAACCCCTGCATTGAGATCACCAACAGTAACAATCTGCATTCCTTCTGTAGTACCTACTGCCCCTACACCTATTTTATCTTGGCCTAAAGAAATTTGATCACCAGTTACCAGTCTAATTTTTTCCTATATCAACATCAGCCTGCATTCCACCAGCAGTAAATTGGTGCTTTCTTGTCAAAAAATTAGAGTCGCGAACATCTTTGGAATAGAGCCCGGCACCTGCCTTATAACATGTACCTTTCATAAGCTTGCCCAGCACTTGCCTTATAACCTGTAGCGTCCGCACTTCCTAAAAATTCAACAGATTCAAATTCTTGTTCCCCATCGTGCACTATTGAAGCAGTAACACCACCATGTTGTTGAACCATATCATGCTGGTTAGAGGCAACCTTCAAAGCTGCAGCATTAGCTATAGGACTTGTTGTTCTTTCAGTAAGATCAAACATATCATCATAATTTTTCGCAATCCTAGATACAACTCGATCAACAGGGGAATGCAATGCAATAGTACAATCCAACTTCGAAACACTAGTGGCTGCACCAGTTTCACATGGTGTTATAGTGTCACCTTTATTGACAATATCTGATTTTTGTACTGCTTCATTCATTTGCTGTAGATTTGTAGGTTCAACATTTGAATTTTTAGGAAGTCCATGTAAAGCTCTACCACCCATACCTTTGTAAATCGTATCCATAGCTCTACTAGCAGGAATATCACGTGGAAGTGTAGCTCGAACCTTCATAACATTTGTAGCGTCACGTACATCTGCCACACGATCACCAGACAACACAGTATTCAGTACACCATCAGTCCTACCACTGCTCATCTTAGTTGTATCTGCTTTTGATGAGACCAACTTAAGCTTCAGGTTCCCAGTGTGTTCCTTACATGTTTGATCAAGTGGTTGAGAATTGGATGCACCAGCAGCAATAATTGCTTCTTCTGCATATTCATGAGACTTTTGAAGTGTTCTGTCTTTTCCCACATCAACCAAGATCCCTGAAGATTTAGCGAGCTGTAATGCATTTAAGAAATCCCTGGCATCCCCTTTCAATTTTTCAACCTTGCTCATCTCCTCAGCCAATGCAACAGTAGCCTCCACATATGAAAGTTCAGCAGCTCCACGATCATCTCCAGTTAGTGCAGCTCTAGTCACTGCCTTCGTTGCTAAAGTTGTTGTAGCTGGTATATCATCTGGAAGTTTAGCCTTAGTTAGTTGATCAATGGCCTTAACCACAGTACCTCTATCCTCCAAATTTGAAACCAACTCCTTAGCTAAACTAGGTACAGCTACATGTACTCTATCAATTTTATGATTTTCAGCATTCTGTATAGAAATCTGCTGCTCAATATTTTGATCTTGCACTGAAGCATGTACTACATTTTGGGCAGCCCTTTTTCCATTGAGATATTCCCTTGCATCACCTTGCAACTTGTCAAGACTGCCCAGATCTTTACGTTCCTCCACTACAACTATTTCTTCCTTATTTTGCTCATGCCTCCAACAACAAGATTTTTCATCATGTCCTTGGTGTTTACAACAGGTGCAATATTTTGGGAGATTATCATAAACGATCTCTTGATAATGTTCAACCAATTCCAGAACTTGTATCAACAATATTGATCCTAATTTTCTTAGGATGTTTATCAAGTAGATCAAATAGTACCTTAACCCTAGCTGTGTTTGGTCTTGTTTTATCTTGTGTAGCTTTGTCTACTGCAAGAGGCTTTCCAACAGCAGATGCTATAGACATTAACGACTTCTTAGCAAAGAAGTTTGCAGGTAGTTCAGGTAGCGAAATCCAAACAACTGACTTTGAAGTTTCTTCTCTTGGATTGAATCCAATTGTCCATGGAAACGATCTGAAGAATAACTCGTCTCCTTTCGACTCGACGTATCCTGTGGATTTTGATAAGACTTGAACAAAATCTTCAAATAAATCGAACCTCACCAGTACATGTCGATATTCCAACTGTCCGATATTGCAGTAGCCTTTAATATCAAACTGTTTTGGAATCAGTTGTCGCATCTCTTGAAGATCATGTTTTTCGTATGAAAATTTAAGTATTACTACTTAATGCAGACCTTCTTCAATGGTGAATTCATTCACTTCTGCAATTGTGAATTCAACAGTAGGAATTCCATGCTCGATAGTAACAGGACATAGTTCCAGCTTTGTTAATATTGCGTCAGTTTGTTTTCCTCTAACTTGGGATGCATACGTCTGTTTGGTATTAGTATTTGGAAGTGTTTCAATGGAGTTTTGGATTGCCTCTCCCACAGCCAAAGGCTGGGGAGAGGTCGCAGCAGCCATAAGGTTCCTCAAGATACCATTTTCATGCAGAAGTAAAAGAAAATCTGCATGCTACAGTAAAATCGCAAAATAGAAATTAAGATCCTTACCAATTGGTTATAAATTTGAGGATGAAATCAATTAGGGTTTGTGTGTAATGAGAAGATACTTCTTTTGACACCAAGTTTGCAAAAATCGACCATCGTATGGCGGAGTTATGGCCGAAAAATAGTGACGAAAATACTATTCCTTCTCTTCCTAGAGAGAAGGCAGAGAAGTTAAGGATTCTTTGGTAGCTTGGTATCAGTATCAGTAAGCCATTAGGAATCACTTTGAGTGTTTTTTTTTTAATTTAAAAAAATGAAAATGTGTAAATATTTTTAAGGTTCAAGTTTGAACATTAATTTTATTTTATTTATATTTATTTTATTCGTGATACGAGAACCATGGCATATTCAAATTATGAGTTTGATGTTGGTAGTTCTACTTTTGATCTTCCTGCTTATTGCACAGGAAACCATCCATGACAAAATTATTAAAATATTCCCGGAAGAGAGTTATATGCACCAACTCAATCCTATGTGTGGAATATAATGGTCAAAATGGTCACTTCTATGACTGTTCTTATATTTCCTATCCTCCCCAGCCTCTTATTAAGATGGTTCTAATTTTTTTGGTGAAGTTAATAGTAATAAAAAACCAGGTGTGCTGACCTAAAGGAGACCGTGGAGATATTAATATGCCTTGTGGAACAAAATAATGGGATACAATTATAGATACAAAGCCAAGAGGCAAATATTCACAATTTGAAAGCTCAAGTAAGTCAAGTTGTGGAAGCTTTGAATATTTAATAAGCTAATATTTTTTATAGTAGCCAAGAGCAGTGTGAATTAGAGTCTATAGTTAACAATCTGATGATGGAGTTAGGAGTAGAATAGCAACAACCTAGCTGTCACGATCCAATTCCCAAACCCGGTCGTGATGGCGCCTCTCGTGAAGACAAGGCCAGCCAGCCCATCTTAGAACACCACTTAAAGCAGTTAATCAGTTACATAGCAGTTCAAATATGAATTTAATGCTACTAATCAATATAAATACAACCCAATACAGCCCGACCGGGGTATCACAAGTCACGAGCATCTAGGAGGATCCTTGTTACATTTTTAAAATATATAATACATAGAGTAAAAACCTGGAAAACAAGAAGAAGAAGAATCTCGATGCCGCGAACGCCGGCGGTCACCTTCCTTAGCTATGATAACAATACCTTCAATCCGCTACTAACCCGCTACCGGGTGAAATAATACCTGCAACTGCACGTGAGGTGCAGGGAGTAAAGTGAGTACTTCCAACTCAGTGGTAATAAGAGAGAATAATAACTGAGCGATAAGAAAACACGTATGGGCACACCCAAATGCTATAAAAGACAGTACAACCCTCTGAGGAAGATAGTAAACCGTAACATCGAGAAAATTCTTTAGAAAACCTCAAACTCAGTTAAAAAAAATCTCTTTTGAAAATAGGTCTTTTCAACAGTTACAAAATAAGTTTCAACAAGTAGGAAATAGTCAGAAATCTGCCCCTTGGGCTCAGTATCAACCTCTCAGTGCAGTATCAGCCCCGCGGGCTCACTCCCAACTCACCAAGTACAACCTCAGCCATCTCGGGCTCAGCACTCCCAACTCACCAAGCATAATATCAGCCTCTCGAGCTCAGCACTCCATAACACGTAACACCAGAGTATCTGGTCAACAAGGCAAGTAATAATATGTATGCCAATGATATATGAGTGCTAAATGTCATGCCACATAGTACAAACAGGAGTGGGTGCATGAATGCAATGCAATGCATATGACCGCTATGGCGCGTAGCCCGATCCATGGGTACCCTGCGCTCACTGGGGTGTGTACAGACTCCGGAGGGTCTCCTACAGCCCAAGCACAATAATACTGCGGCGTGCAGTCCGATCCATATAACATATCACTGCGGCGTGCAGTCCGATCCACACAATATACTACTGCGGCGTGCAGTCCGATCCATGCAATATGCTACTACGGCGTACAGTCCGATCCATGCATGTATATGCATATGCACACATAACACTCGAGGCCATAAAGCCTCCTCATATATCACTCGAGGCCTGAAAGCCTCCTCACATCACTCCTCATGCCCTCACATATGGCCCTCGGCCTCAATCAGTCCAAAGTAGTCAAAAAGCCCCTCGGGCATCAGTAAAACAATACTACTCAGCTCAAATGATAGTTCAAATATCGTTTAAAACTCCAAGTTTGAGTAAAATATAGCTGAGTTCATAAAACAGTGTAAATCACACGGACTGAGTTCAAATCATAATTCAAATAGTGAGGGGAAACAATGTTGATAGTTCATAAAGAGTTCAAACAATCGGCAATAAGCCCCAAGTATGGCAATGAGCCCAAATCAATATGATAAC
>MU714822.1:46678-61736 GCA_026770625.1 Nicotiana glauca
TGAATCCTCGTCTCGCCACGAGTCCGTACATACCAATAACTCCCAAATCCGAGCTCAAATGACCTATCAATTCCAAATTTAGAATATTTTTGCTTCAAGCCCTAATTTCTTACAATTTGGCTATAATCTCATGAATTTCAAGGATAATTCTTATATATAATCATGTAATCAACTCATAAAACTTACCTATGATCGATTCCCAGCGAAAAATCTTCAAAACCCTCGACAAAAGCTCCCAAGCTCGCCAAAAAATGGAGGAAATGAGCTTGGGTTCACGACTGAAATGTTTTTAACATTCTGTCCGGACCACTGTAGCTCCTTCTATGCGATCGCATCGATCCCATTGCGATCGCATAGACCAAAAATTCCATGCCCTGAAAATCCTCTTACGCGATTGCACTGGCCAATCACCCAAACCTATGCAATCGCAGATCCCTTTACGCGATCGCATAGAGCAAATCTGAGCCCCCTCCAATTCCTTCTATGCGATCGCAGCCCCAGGATTGCGATCGCGATGAACAATTTTGCCCTGCAATTTCTGCTGCATTTTTCCAACTCAAAAATTCCCGTTAACCATCCGGAATCACCCCGAGGCCCTCGGGACCTCAACCAAAAGCACTGATGTGTTCTATTACCTCATTCAAACTTGCTCGAATCATAAAATCACTATCGTTAACATCAAAATCATCCATTTTCATCAAATCAAAGCTTAAGTTTCTTAAAACTTCTGAATTGCACATTCGGTCAAAAACCCGACCAAACGACGCCCGAATGACCTGAAAATTTGCAGACATATCCAAAATCACCTAACGAAGCTACTGCAACTCTCGAAATTCCATTCCGACCCTTGGGTCAAAATATCACCTATCAACTGGAAATCGCCAAAATACTAACTTCGCCAAAATAGGCTAACTTCTTCACCGGACCTCCAAAATTACATCTGATTGCGCTCCTAAGCCTTAAATCATCACCCGGAGCTAATTGAATCATCGGAATTCAATTCCGAGCCCTCTAACTCACAAGTCAATATCCGGTTGACTTTTTCAATTTAAGTCTTCTTAAAAGAGACTAAGTGACTCATTTCTTAATAAAATTACTCCAATTACATTCTAACGCACCCAATACCGATAATGAAACATAAAACAACACAATAAGGGGGGAAACGAGGCGGTAACTCATGTGACGACGGGTCGGGTCGTCACACTAGCCAACTAGAATTTGAGAATGTCAATGCTAAAGATGTCATACTAGAGTCAACATGGGCATTGAGGTACAAATTAGTTGTTTGTAGCATCATTGTTAAGGCGGACATTGACAAGCTCGAAACTAATGTATTTGAGCACATAAGACCTTATTCCAAATACTTTTCCTCATTGTGTTTAGATGGTAAAATTATAGTGGATCCTTACGAGTATAAAAGAGAAATAATGAAAGAGGTAGACGAGCCATATATTCTGAAATTTACAATGTCGTTTAAGAAAAACAACCTTCATCATTTGAAGGCCAAGAAGTACTAATTGCGATATTTAGTTTTTGGCTAGCAAGTATTTGTTCCAATACTCCAAGAGCATAATCATACGCTTGAGTCTATATTAGGGATCCAATTCATAAACTCGAAGTGGAGACAAAAAGCAGTTCACGTCGTGCCATGACGTTAACTAAGGCGCTTGTTGGCGACAACCCAATTTTATTGATTTTTTATTTAATTTTTATTATATTATTTTTGTAGTGTTATTTTTAATTTTGTAGGAGCATGGAAAGCAAAGTCATTGGAAGGATCCAACAACAAGCTAGATGATTGAAACTAAGTGTTGGGTACCCGCACAAAGAACTATTCCTAGGAGAAGTCTGAGTATCTCATAAGCTGTTAATGCTTCAGCCTTTGGCATAATAGGGAGTTCTTTTTGCACTTTTGTTATTTATGGTATGCATTAGGGACAATGTACAATTTTAATTGTAGAGTGATGATATTGTCTAGGTGATTTTATATAATACTTTAGTTGTGTTAGTTTAATTGAAAAAAATTAAAAACATAAAAACAAATTAGACTTTTTTCGGTGATGGATCTCATGGACACCTTTTTGAGGGATTAAGGTTTAATGAAAAAATTCAAATTTTTTATTTTTATTTTTAGTTAGTCGTAGGTAGATAATAATAGCCCTTGGTTTTTCTTTAGGAACCAGTTTTTTCTAGTGGATGTAACTTGAACCAGATATTTTTATTTTTAAGAAATTGAGGAAAGAAAACTTGAGTGCTCTTATGTGAGTTTTGACCTGTTTGATGCTATAGTGAGGCCTTAGCATGAAAATTACCTTCCTAATATGTTTTGAGAAAAATTGATATGACGAAAGATTTAATAGTATGTATGTGACGTCTTCTCTCAGTTTCTTGACTCATAGTTCATGTAGTGCTTTGTTGCTTAATATTTCTTGACTATGTGATTACTGGCTTTAACTTGAGATATAAAATAGAACCGTTCCAACTGGGTTCATGTGCATTGTGTGACATGAGGTCTTAATCATGTTCTGTACTATCCTATGTTAGTCTAGAACTTTCCCCATGTGTTATTCGAAAAGAAATAAGTAAGCTTTGTAAGTCTAGGAGATTTGTAAGCATTTCTTGGATTGTCTATTCAGATTTTGTGCCACCATAAATAAAATTATACTTAGATAGTCAATTTGAACCTATAAACCTTTTCTTTTGCATCCACATTACAAGCCAAATCCCATTTTGTCCTTAATTAAAATATGTTGAACTCTTACCTCCGAAAGCACTTAAGTTGCTAGAAGAGTAAGGTGAGAGTTGGGGTAGCTTTTCAGTGGAATCAAAGAAAGGTTAAAAGGTGCACATATGTTTTGAAAGATCATTAGCCATGCAAACTAAATTTATGGAGAGTGCGGAAGAAAAGAAGAAAAATAAAAGCAAAGTAAATATAAAAAGAGAAGAAAAATAGGAAATAGAAAATACACCTCCTATTCTTCTTAATATGGGCTAGTGAATGTATAGATGTGCTTAAGGAAGAATGACCAACTTGTGTATAGTTTATGGCATTGTTTGAATTGATCATGAGGAGTGTGTACTTGAAAGTTGAGTGTAGTATATTTGCTTTGCGGGTTTAGTCTTTACACCCAAAATATATCCTACATGTTCCTTAGCATATATTACAATCCGAAAAGACCTAATTGATCTTACACTTTGTGAACTTAATAGAGACATATACTATTGGAAAGCCTATGATATGTGTCGCGCCCCTTTTTTCCTTTTCTCACAGAGGGAATCAGGTTCATGACATTTTTGGTTGGGACAACTCTTTTCTTTTAGGAAAGAAGGGTTTTCATTTTTTGAAGAGTCGCCATCTAACGATTTTAAGGTACGTTAGGGCACTTATATAGTTCATTTCTAACTATGTTTGATAACCAGAGATAGGGTAAGGGCTTGAAATTATCCTAAGGGGAAGGTGTTAGGCACCTCTCAGGATCCACTAGTGTGGTTCCCGGCTAGATAGTTTTTCTGAATTTGTGCAATTAGCAAGTAAGCAAGTATGGCTAAAATAGTAGGGGATTTAAGTTTAAACACACAAATGTTTGAAAGACAACGAGGTTTTTGAAAAGGATTACAATCTAAGCATGTTCATGAATGTAAAGAGGGGTGTCCTAGGTTTGTTTGTAATATGGATCACATCAGTACAACGTCCGGTAATCACTTCTTAGAAAAGGGACTACACGTGGAATTAGCGCATCGGTTATCATATCTATAATTACCCATTACCGCCCCGTGAAGTTAATTAAAGCGAAGGTGGGTCTCGCCCCTATTGCATGCTGTTACCTGTCCCTTCCTATCAGTCTCGGAGGAATTTAGGGCTCCTATCATATAAGAAGGAGGTTCTAGGTAGGCCCTCAGGTTTAAAGGCAAAATACTAAGGCGACATACAATAACAAGTAGGATTTCAATTAAGGGGGGCATGGAAGACAAACGAACGGCTCAAATATACCTGCACAGGTAATACACATAGACAGCATGACACATACACAATTAAAGTCTGAATTTAAATCATATGCATGGTATCTAAGTGATAACAACAGAACCAGATTATCACATGACTCAGAAAAGAAGTTTGAATCAGGCTTGCCTACTAATTTTAATAGTTGATAATTTGACACTAATCACAGAGATGATTCTGGTTTTATCTAAAGTTGATTACCTAAGGCTTTCCTAGGCGTAAAATAATATGCAACAGATATTTAGAGTTATTAAAATAGTGAAAATTATTTTACTCTAAGAGCATGCTATTCTAGTTAATACAAATGCAGAGATTATTACCAGTCATTTTAAACAGGATAATCAAGTGTGAAGTTGTTTTTACCTCTTTTATAACCAGTTGTTTACACTAAGTGTGAATGCAAGTGTGGATAAGATCCTAAAATATGGTATCCAAGATGCACATGCAAATAGCAGGATTGTAAAAAAAAAAAGCAGAATCCCTAAGGCATGATTTCTAAATGCGCACAAAAGTTGCAGAATTATTGAAATATGACTTCTGAAAGTACGAGAGTAACAACTTTTATGCCAATGTTGTTATTGTCTTAGGAGCAGGATTTCTAAGTGATAGACATAAAATATGGATTAGTGATGGATGAGATGCTGAAGAAAGAAAACATGGGTCCTAAGAGCATGATTTCTAATACATGTATGAACCCTAAACATGGTTTCTATTGCACAATTAGGAATATAACCCTAATAACATATTTTCTACCATTAATAACTATAGAATGCATATTTAACCCATCCCTTTTCACTAGCCACCCCAATACTTGTTTACAACAAGTTATTACAGATCAACATTGAAATGAATTACATAAGTAGCAATGAGAATAAGAAGCTACACTATTGGAAGTCTCAGTTACGTAATAAATCACTTCAAGTACCAAGATTTTCCATGGCTTTCCCTCATATATAGGTGTGTCAGAGTTCCCTAAGGACCTCAAGGGATCCCGGGCAGTGCTCACACCCAGATTTCATAGCCAAGACAGAGTAAGTGCAGTATAGAAAGGCCAGCTTTCATGTGTCCAAGTTCAGAGGAAGCTCAAGGATCCCAAGGCAAGGCTTACATAAAAGGGGTAGAACCTAGTATTCTAAGAGTATAGTGAAGGTGCACAACACATATTTGAAAGGATTTTATTTAAAAACTGGACTGACAAGTCCATTTTGAAACCAATCAGTAACAGAGATTATTGAAAGCAGTTGTAGTAGTAAATAAAAATCAAACAACTTAAGGTGGGATCACACACAGAATCAGTAATCACACAGGGGATCAAGGGATTGGGGATACACAGACGTTTGTCTGTAAACACATAACCCCAGCAAAGGTCTCAGGACTGGTTTGGACATACTCAACGATAACTGATACTGGCATAATCATAGACTAGTCAGACAAAACATAAACACATGGATTGGATAGGGATTTGGGATTTATAAGATGGTAAGTACACAGTAAGTGATTGACAAGGCACGCTTTGAAACACACATAAGGGAATGCATTGATATAAAGGGAAAGAGAGACATAGTAGCATGCTAGTAATGAAACTCAACTATAGGTTTCACAACATAACCACAAGTAGAAGTAGACTAGCAATGAGAAAAACTGAAACAATAAGAGAAGCATGTTGTTATTGAGGCTTTTAAAATTAAACTAGGACATACCAGTTAAGGAAGCAAAGTAAAGAAAGTATAATTTCACAGTCTAGCCTTAGCTTTCAGCCAGCTAGACAAGCAGTAACACAAGTAGTAAGGAAAAGAGAGAGTTTGAGGGTTTATGTGTGTGTTCTGAACTAATTGTTTGTGTCTTTAAATAAAAGAGGGTAGAGTATTTATAGATTTGAAAATAGGCAGGAAAATAAGGTAACAAGTATTGACTTAGCATAATTATAGAAATAGTACAAATTAGAATCAATTAAAGACCCGAAATCCCTTTAATTAGGGAGTCATAGTTCAAACGGGTACAAATTGTATCAAATAAGGAAAAGAATTATTTTTAAGAATGATTTTACCATAATAGGAATAGTAAAAGCATGTAGCATGTAATAGGGTCTAAGTACAGAATAGTTTAAATATAAGGAAAGTACACGTTAATTAACAGCACATAAACAAGGCAGAGTATAATTTAATTCTAAAAATTAGTTCAAAGAATCACAAATGAGATTGAGAATCACAGGGAATCAGTACTAACCAAGGAAAGGATCACAAAAGTAAGAAAGCAATTTTGAAAAATCAGTATAGAACTACAAGGAAAATACACAGAATCAAAGGTGTAGGTTTAAGGGGCTTACACAGAATCAACATAAATTATGTGGACGATCAATAAAACAAATGGTCAGACCTATAAATAACACGGTTTTAAACAAAATCAAGGAGACATTAAGAACAAACGAAAACAAGAAGCGCAAGAGCATATAGAACACACATAAAGCCCATAATGTTAATGGTAGTCATGCAAACACACTGCAAACAAATTCAAACTTCAAATCGAACCCAAAGGTATTAGGGTTTCTTGACAAAAATGAGTCGAGCCAAAACGAAAGGCTCAGGTAATGTTTAAACATGCTAAAAATCACAGTAATCAGAAAGAAATTATTTTTTTTTTGCAAAAAGGTCTTGAAACCCCAGTTTGGAAAATGAAAAAACTGTTTAAAATTGGTGAAACATTTGAAGAAGACAAGTGACAACCTTAATAAACCCACAGATCTATCACAGATCTCAAAAGATTGGAAGATTTATAACTAGATTTTTTTAGAAAATAAAAGAGACGAAGAAAAGATTAGTTAAAACCCATGGATACACCTAGATCGAAGACAGATCTAAATAACAGTAAAAAATCTCAAGGGATAGGGTTTCAAAGAAGCCAAAGAGGATGAGAGAACATTAGATCGTTACCGGTTTTAGTCGGAAAAGACATGGATCTGACTTGAACAACCATGGATGGCCGGAAAAAAAACTATGGATACAAGTTGAGCAAGGTCTGGATTAGATCTCTTCGATATTTTTCCACAAAGTCACAGAAGCGGGCCACCAAAGGACGTACGAGACAAGTACACGTCTCGAGCAGCCATGGAAATCCGTGGATTGAGAGAGGATCGAACGAGATTAGGGTTAGTTTGGGTGACGGTGGCTAGGGTTTGAATTAGGTTTCAGAGAGAATTGGAGAGAAAAGGGGATTCAAGGACGGTGGATTGGTAGGAAATGAATTTGATTTGGGGGTCGTTTGGGGTTAAAAATGGTAAGAGGCAACGTGGACCGTTGATCTCCCAGTTCAACGGTCGAGATTAGAGAGGGTAGGTGGGGATCCGAGTTTGGGCTTGGGTCCGGTGCATTTTCAATTGGGTTGGGGTCCGGTTTAAATTAAAATTGGGCTGAGAAATTGGGGTTTGATTTAGGCTATAATTGAAATACAAATAGGCTGTTATTTAAATAGCTTGTTTTTCCTTTTTAATTTATAAAAAATAGAAAAAAGTTTTCTAAAAAATAAATTAAAGGTCTAAAATTATTTATAATACATAATTCACAATTAAAAAATACATGATCCAATTTTATGCGTATAAAATATAATTAAATCTTAAAATGACTAATATTGCAATTATGTATAATTTAGCTTCAAAAATAGTAAATATAATTATAAAAATATGTAAAAACTACTTTAGCCATACTTTGACATAAATATAAAAATCTAATAGATGAATTATCCAAAAAAATAATAATTTTAGAAATAATTATTGGGGATTTTATGGGTAAAAAGGGAGAAAATAAATCAATTTAAATCTTTAAAATTATGAAAAAAATAATAAAATACTTGGACATGCTTATGTATGCATATATGTACTATTTTGAAGTTATTTTGCATATTAAAAATATATAAGAAATAATTGGGTATCAACAATATGACCTTGGGATGCACATGAATTATTCGTGAGAATGAGTGATTTATTTTTGTTCATGATTTCCTCGAATTACATTTGACTCTTGATTTGAATGTGTGGACTACATACTTTCTTATTCTTTGATGAGGACACATGATTCCACGACGAATAGGTAAGTTTATTAAACTTGTCTTGTTGGGGGTGAGTGTGCAAGTCAAACGGGGTTATTGGTAATGAGTCGATTTTTTAGGTTGGATGGTTATGGGCAGGTTATTTGATGTAGAGTTGTTTACGTATATTTGGGCATGTGAAAGTTGGGAAGTGCATGAATGCATATGCAATAGCTTAATTGTCGATATCAACCATGGTCATAGGTGTAGTGTGTTGAATTTCTAAATGTTCCTCCATTGTATGATATATTATGTGGAGTTGTTGGGTTAGCAAATAGTTAGTTTTCTCAAGGACAAGCAAGAAATTAAATATGGGGTAGTGATGTTTAGCTAAAAATTTATAATTTTGCATGAAAAATGTCTTTCATTATTCCTCAATCTTGTTAACTTTAATGTGAATATTTATGACTCGAGCTTAATAATGATGTTTATATGTGAAGGATCAATCGGAGGTAATATAGAAGTATTGCATGCAAATTAAAACCAAAATGGAAGAATTTAGATAGGGCATGTGTAAGGCCCCGGAAAATTTCGCTAAGTAAACTAGGATTTTGTCGTGCCACGTAGGCTAATTATAATATTTTATGTGCTATTAACATGGTGGGTATCAATTATATTTGGTATATAAGTATACAAGTCTTGTGGTAAGTAATTTGGGGTCCAAGGGAAGGCCTAAGTCGAAGCCAAATTGGAAAACTTCATAATAGACTAAGATTTCAAATGAGTTCGAACAAGTTTATATATATATATATATAAGGTTTTATGTGATTAACAGTCTATCATATGAAAAGTCTTCGAGTCTAGTTTCCAACGCTTCAAACCGTTCGTCATTTGGACATTCTTACACAAAGTTATGATCAAATACCAAAGGCTAAAATAATGCGATCCTGTGTCATATATGAGATTGCAAAAACCATTATACGCTCCATACTTGATTTGAGATCACAAATTAGGTCGCAAACTGGACCAGTGTAGCCTAGTTTGGCGCACCGAGCTTTTCGACGCATTTGCGGCTAGCATACCTATTCTGTGGTCCATTATGCGATCACAGACCCGCATTAGGAAGGTAAATCTTCCTATTTTCATAACCCGACCCCATTTTAATATATAGTCTTTGGGGCTTCATTTGGGGTCATTTTTCTACTGATTTTAGAGAGAGTTTAGAGCATTTTAGAGAGAGAAGGAGGAACCCAACATTCAATCATCCAACCTTGCATCAACCTTCAAGAATCAAAGAACCCGATCACAAGTTCTTCATCTAAGAGGTAAGATTCTATACTTTAGACTTTAATTTTGTGTTTGGGGTACAAGATGGGGTATTGACGTATGATTCTTGGGTGTAATACTATTATGTATATATGCATGTATAAATTAGGGTTGTGGAAAGATTGTTGAACATAAATAAGTAAAGATTGGGTTGGGTAATGAAGGAAAACCTTGAAAAAAGAGATTTGAAATTATGATGCTCAACTAGTATTTGATAAAATGCTCAAATGAGCTGAAAACATGAATACCTTCCTAATTTGTGTTCAATTTTGTTATGTCTCAAAGTAGATTGGAATTGCTAGAATTTCCGAAACGTCGTAGTAACTTAAGAAAAGCTTAAACAAGGTATGTATGGCTAAAACCCCATCTTTTAGAAATTGAGCTTCATCGGCTTTTTGTGAATATGGTAAGATTAAAGTTGAATTGTTGCATTGCTCGCTATTTTACATGAATTGGTGTTGTAACCTTATATGCATGAAATATGTATCTCAATATGATCAATGTGCTATTCTTGATAATTTGAAAAGGTGCTAGGAATATGAATAATGTATTGGAATGCCTAGTCTTTAAATTTAGATTGAAGTTGCATTGTTGTGTCATCTAAGTGAAGTCTTATCTATGCTTATAATTTAAATTGCTCTTGTGTGCACCTACTGTCCTAAATGGAAAAGCTAATATTGAAATTGGGAACGATGTAAAATGTGGCTTAGTTCCAAGAATGATGTGATAAGTTGTGGCCCCAAGTGCCTATGAAATGATTTGTGGGAAATAAAGATTGAAATGAGATAATTGATGGGAAAAGAGAAATGCCTCGGTAAGGCGGCCTAGCCGATCGGGCCGTGATCAGACGCATTGATATATACATATGGTGGTAATGTATTGATACTTGACATTGGAAAGTGTGAATGGAATATTGGTAACGTCTCCGGGAGACGGCCTAGCCGATCGGGTCAAGATCGGACTCCGCTCAAGATAGCGGTGGTGATGTGAACAATGTGGAACATTATGGAATGCCCCAAAAACTAAAAGCTATAGAAAATGATGTGAAAATGGCTTGATTCTTTTATTTAATAATGTTGTGATCATTTAAAATTTTTGAGTTGTAGTTGTAATTTCATTATTATTGTATGGAAGTTCTTTCTAACTAGATGGTGTTTAGTAATACATACTAGTGCTGTTCGATGGCACTAATTTCCCATATGTAGGGGCTCTACGTCTTTAAATGGATGTAGGTGTTTCTGTAGTAGGCAGTGTTGGTCGCAGCTAGTGCAACATCATCCTTTCAGCTGACTTGGTGAGTCCTACTTCGTTTTGGGGTCCTGTTTCATCTATTTATCATGTACTTTGTATTTGAGGTATAGCCAGAGCCTTGTTACCGGCATTTTCATATTACATTACTCTTCAGTTATATTTAGAGGCTCCGTAGACAGGTTGTGGGTAGTGTCGGGTATTTGAATTAAAGTAGAAATATTGATGTTTGGCAAAGATTTATAAAACTTGTAATATTTGATATTTATGATTTAAGCTGCTAATGGAAATAAAATGGAAATTGTTAATAAAATGCTTACTAGGAATGATTAATAGAGTCCATCTCCTATTTATTCATGAATTAGTTTGGGTAGAATGAAACCTAACAGGCTTTCTCAGTCGGGCTTCGGTGGAGCGCCGGTCGTGCTCCTCAGATTTCGGAACGTGACAAACTTGGTATCAGAGCCTAAGGTTTTAAAGTGTCCTAGTATGTCTCCGAGTCATGTCTAGTAGAGTTCCTTCTTATCGGTGTGTATTCGACCACATCTATAAGTTGGAGGCTATTCGGATATTTAGGAATTTCACCCTTCTTTGATACTCCAAGATCGTGCAGTAGAGCTCAAGATAGGGAGCTAATTTCCATTATATGTCTTAATCTTAAGATGAGTGATTCATGATTTTGGAAGCAGTAAGGAGGGAATGACCCTACCATTGAATATGAGGGAGATTGCCCAAGCGTTTGTTAGGAGAATGTATCGAGTCATGGAGGGATTGGTAGAACTTGTCGCTAAGGGGAGTTCCCTTGTTCCTATTAATCTCTCTGCACCACCAAATCCTATAGTATATTAGCATGGTACCATCGTACGTTAAGGATGTGGAGTCAAGGGACATCGATTCAGCTATTGCCCTATCAACCTAAGGTCACCAAGCAAGTCACTACTTATCCCAACCAACTTACTCTTGTTGTATATGTACATCCATATTGAAGAGTACTCATAAACATGGTCTTAATAATATGTGAGTCACAAAGACTTGTGTGTACCTACTCCTTGAAGGAGTCGTATTGTTCATGAATCCACTCTATCACAAATTCTTTTATTTACATCCTCTTATGGAATTGAGTTCTATAATACGTCCTTGAATGGAGTTATAACTCTAGGATTAATACTTCCCACTTTCTTTTCCTAAATTCTTAAAGAGGGACTATACCTGATGAATTTCTTACAGTATATTTTATTGAAATGGACAACATCTGCCCACTTGTGCCTATACATACACCATCGTAAAGTTTACCTATATGGTATTGAGTTTCCTGTAAAGCATCCCAGTGTTGTGATCCTTCTCGAGTCACTCTTTTACCCAGTTATGTATATGGCTTATATGATTTGAACAATCAATCTACTCTCTTGCGAATATCATCATGAAAGCTTCTTACTGCCTAGTAACATAAGAGCATACCTTAGCACCTATCACATGAGTGCGTGTCAATCGAAATAGTCACCGTGTGCATAAAGTCTCTCTGAAAATTGAGATCCTCGCATCTCCATCATAGGAATATCTTGTGTCGCCATCTTAGTATAAATTTCATGTCCACTTGGGACATCCCGCAGTAAGTAGCTCACTTTGTCCTAGTATTGTGGTTGGTCGTGTATTGTAGTTGGGAGTTAATATAGCAGAAGTATGTCCAGCTTATAACAAATGTTTATTTTCTCTTTACACCTCCACAACATTTGTTAATTGTTTTCTTTAGTTAGCAAATTTATTGTGCTATTTTCCCAACACTTGTTCGATACCATGAGAGAACATATCCTTCAATGTGTCATTTTAACACTTCCTTTCTCGTAAAGGACCCCTACTAGGCTCTTTGTCAAGACCAAGCACACCTTTGGGGTTTATTATAGCACAACATCTGTTTCTCATCTTTCTATCTTTCATATCCATGAAGAACTCATTATGAACATCTGCAAACCTTCCAAGATCATTTTATACTATCCCGTTGGGTTCCCATCTCACTTCAATTTCATTAAGGGTAGATAGCATATCGCAATTGCTGAGATTGAATGATCTCCTTTCGATGATGGATTATCTACACATGTGCTAGTTCAACAATCTACTTATCAGTCTAACTCTCGCCTTTGGTTTTGGGTTTATCAAGGAGCAATACACCTAGTAACACATTTGTATGCCAAAACTTTTCTCTTAATCAAGTCTTATAGCATCTCCCAATTTGGCTTGTAATAGTTGGTTGTGTAGAAGTATGTTGTAATGCTTCATTATGAAGTTGAGTTGCTAAACACAGTTGGAATTTTGAATTCTAGAGCTATACAGGCTTCATAGAGAGATCTTCTTTAAAAAATGTAGCTTCCCGTAATCGCTTTATATTACCACCATTCCTAGTGGTTACAATGTAAAGGTTACTTCCATAAGGATCTCTCACTTTCTTTTCATTTGTCTTGAATCATATGCTGTTTACCCGTAATCTTCAATACGATATTATCTCAATGTCTCGACTAGTTATCCCACAATATGATCTAATTTAATTAACCTGACTTTTATATACTCTACAAGCATCCTGAAAGTGGGTAAATTCCCCTTTATTATATCCTTCTACTGTCGTCAACTTAGTCTAAGCTTGTTGGTTCCAAATGGTGCTCATTAGTTTTGCCACCCAACCATCTATTTCATCCAATAACTCTCATTGTAAAATTCATTTATTTTTCATGGCATCAAAGAGGAAGTCTTATAGCATTAAGGATGGGGACATGTTTCTTTTGTTAGAATAAATAAATATTGCCGGTATTCCTTGTAGATGTTCTTCTAACAACCATCTACCTGCTCTACTTGTCCATGTGACTAGATAACCTAGGTTACTTTTCCCCGATAAATGCATTAAGACATCTCATCCTTTCAAACTTATCCATGCGGGCACTTGAGGCCTTGTTTTTATACCACCTCGTATTGGTTTTAAGTACATTCTTGCCATTATTGACGATTTTCTAGGACTACGAGGGCTTGTCTCATGGGTTTCAAAAGTAATGATTTTTCTTAAAGTTCAAGCTGAAATTGCCCTGATTTCAAACCAAAGTGTGTCCCCTTTTCAAAAGTCTTAAAAGGGTTGGATGGATGGGTTACGTGGCCTTCTGCTCACTCGACTTCTAGGATTATTAACAACGTCATTGTCATGCGTGGGCAATTTTGCTACCCTTGACATTCCACCTCCTTAAGAAGGATATGAGTTATAATTGTCTTTCTTCCCAGAGCATTATGTCAACCATTGGAACTCCTCAAACCAATACAAGATTTCACTCCTATAGTAGGATGTCCTATGCTCTATAGTTTCACTCGTGAAAGGTTAAGATTAGATTCTTTCAGATTTTTACACATATCATGAGCATATTGATTTGGAAGACCAGTTGTCGTATCTTTAGTTTTATTATATAGAGTCAACTATCAGGAAGGGTTAAGCTGTTTGAAATATGATAATCTCATAAGTGTTAAACTTATTTTCATCCTCATGAGCTTGTGGCATAGATTCCGCGTGTCAAGTAATGTTAAGAGTGTAATTCAACTTCATGTATTTTGAAACCCATATCGCATTCAAGGTGCCAGAGTATTCTCATTCTTGATAAATGTATTTTCCCTACATTCTAGAAGATGAGTGGTTCACGTAATTGAGTATTCCTCCTCAATGGTTCCTATTACTAATGTAAGAGTTATCCATATGACTTATTTGTCTAATAATTGATGCCGTCACAATAATTAACCATGCCAGTATTGTTAGCAGTAATCTTTGTGTCTCTTAGAATATAACCTCATGAAATGCTCTGCTCAGCACATTAATGGATTCCTGAATAACTCCAGCCTGATCTTGAACTTTGTTGTTCCTCATTGTATTAGATCCATTGCGTATTGTAAGTTCGGACAAGTAAAAGAGGAAGCTTTGTAGGGTGATCATATATATATTTAGCTTATGCGAGATATCTATTTGTCATCTTTGTTAAGTAAGGTTAGGGGTGGTAATTACTCCTATGATTGTGTTCTGGCAAAGTCTGTAGGTATAAGAGGCCACATTGAAGGCTGAGAGTGTTGCGAAAATAAAATATTTTCTCTTGATTGTATAGCAGTTGGTTTTGATTTGAAAGGTAAATTCTAGGTGTTATGATTTAAAAATGTGCAGTCCATGTACAAGTAAAATCGTGATAATGTAGTGCTTGTAATGCTAAGGTTCTTGTTATTGATATATACATTATGGTACATTGTTGAGTTGTGGATGTATTTTTAGGATGATTTTGGTGGTTCTCTGGCAGGCGTATAGACCTAGTTACAAAGGAGACTCTGCTGAAATTTCTGAAAAATTTGGGATTAGTCAAAATTTAGGGACTTGAGGTAGGTTATAAAGAGATTTATTATGCTAAGAGTTTAAATAGAACTCTACTCCTCATTCGAGGACGAATGATCCTGGGG
>MU714822.1:62074-74368 GCA_026770625.1 Nicotiana glauca
GAATGTAAGGCCCCGAAAAATTTTGCTAAGTAAACTAGGATTTCGTAGTGCCACATAGGCTAATTATAATATTTTATGTGCTATTAACTTGGTGGGTGTGAGCACGTGATTTTTTCCTCGTTTAAATTACTCCTAGAGAATTCACTAAAATTAGGATTTTTCTTTTATTATTTGAATTTTAGGGAATTAATTGCATGATTTTGTGATTGTGTGCATTTTGTGCATTTTTAACTGATATAACTCATGAAAAATACAAAAATATCATACTTGCATTTAGAACCTCATTTTAACATTTTTCATTAGTTAATTAACATTACAAAAAAAAAAAGAAGAGAACATAACAAAATAGCCCTTTTGCATTGTTTTACCTTTAGTTTTTGATTTTTCCTTAAGTTTCCTTTTTTAAACTAGGATTTGTTTGATTTTTGAGAATTAGTTAGTTTAATTTTAGAGTTAAATCAAGTCTTGTCTATTTTTAATTTTGTACTTAATAAAATATAAAAATAGAATAATAAAAAGGAAGAAAAGAAGAAAAAAAAAATAATTTTGAGAATTTAAAAGATTAAAAGGGCTGTATGGTGTAATTTGGGCCAATTCTAATGCCAGCCCAAACAAACCCTCCCCCAATCCATTCAAAATTAGCCCATGGTTAGACTTGTGAGAGTACGAGGGTTCTGAAAATGTAAAAATTATTCGATTCCGAGACGTTGGCTGGAGGGGCATTTTGGTCATTTTACTTACTTTCGCGCCCTAGCTTTAATTTTTATAGTGGAATAAGTTGTTTATAATATTATTTACGATATGTAATTGAATTGAATAGATTTGGGCCATTTGGAGCCAGATACTCGTGGCAAGGGCATCGTTCCCCAGTTGATTTTGCACCGGTTCGAGGTAAGTGGCTTGTCTAACTTTGTGTGGGGGACCCTTCCCCTTAGGATTGTTCTTGATATTTGAGTGCCTTTTACGTGAGGTGACGGGCGCGTACTTAAGCCGATTGATGAAAAATCCGATTTTAGCTTAAGTTATTAATATTTAGTTTCCTTTCTTACTTGCCTTATCTTACTTGAAGCTTATTACTTGTGCTAGGCTAGGAAAGTATGTTTAACTGACTTAACTTCCTAATTTCTTAAGTTGCTTAAATTGTACTACGTGAAGCATGTTAGGCTAGTTTTATCTGCTTCTTTGTTTTTCGTACTTCATTCCCTGGGTGTGTTTTCTGGCTGTGATTGTCTGTTTATTTTGGGACTACGGGATGGTATCCCGGGAGATCCCCCTGCACTTTTATTTTGGGACTACGGGACGGTATCCCGGGAGATCCCCCTGCACTTTTATTTTGGGACTACGGGACGGTATCCCGGGATATCCTCCTGCACTTTTATTTTGGGACTACGGGACGGTATCCCGGGAGATCCCCCCTGCACTTTTATTTTGGGACTACGGGACAGTATCCCGGGAGATCCCATGCACACTGATGATTGGAATATGGGACAGTATCCCGGGAGATCCTTTGATATTGATATGAGAGTTGGACTATGGGACGGTATCCCGGGAGATCCATTGGACAGTTGAGGAAAGGGCTACAGGACGGTATCTTGGGAGACCCTCGTTGGCTTTCTTGCAATTTAACTGTATTTACTCTGTGTTTCTGTTATGTCTTTGTAGTATTACTATTTCATTGATCTGCCTTATTACACTACTGCATTCATTAGTTTCGTCAGATTTCAACACTATTAATATTTTGCTACTGTATTATTTCTGTCTCAGTAGGGCCCTGACCTTTCCTCATCACTACCCAACCAAGGTTAGGCTTGGCACTTGCTGAGTACCGCTGTGGTGTACTCACGCCTTTTCTGCGCATGTTTTTCATGTGCAGATCTAGGTACCTCTACGCAGGTGCATTACCAGTAGCTGCAGGGAGCATTTCGGAGACTTGAGGTATATTTGCTGCGTCCACAGACCGGAGAGTCTCCCTCTCACTCTACCCTTTAGTTAGCTAGATGCTATTTTGTTCTTCCTTGTGATAGACTTTCCGGATGATTAGAGCAGTGTTATGTATTATTCTTAGCCTGTGTTGCCCGTGGGTTTCCGGGTCTTTGGGATGTTTCAGAATTTAAAGTATTTAAGTGTATGTGCCAGGCGGTAACTGTATACATTACTCATGTTATTTAGCTTTTGATTACAAATTTCACAAATGTTGTTACTTCCGCAATGTGTTAGGCTTACCTGGTCGTGAAGACTAGGTGCCGTCATGACGTTTTCACAATTGGTGAACTAGGGTCGTGACAGGAAACTTCTGAAGTTCTTAACCAAACTACTGGCCCTCAAATGCAAGATCAGGAAGTTCAAAAAGAAATCAACAAAGTTGTTCAACAAGAGAATTTATCACCAAGAAGTTTCAAAAATAAGAATGCAACCAAAATCAAAGATCTTCCAAGTGAAACTTTAAAAAGAAGCAGAAGGAGGAGAAGAAGAAAGCAAGAAACAAACAAATATAGATGCACTGACCTTGATTATTACTCCCAGTAGATATGCAATTGATTAGTTGCACAACAGCTTGTTGTGTAGAGGAACCTTCTCCAGGTGAACGAGCATTCAAACCTAGCATGCTGGGATCAACCCGTAAATCTGGATTCAGAAGCTTAAGTTGAGAAATGATGTTAACTGCAACTTGTAGTTCCATGGCATCTTTCTCTGCATTGAACTTTTCATGCAATCTTTGCTGCATCCTTTATTCCATTTCCTCCATTTTTTGTTGTATCGCCTCATCAGTAGAGGGTCCCAAATCTCCCACTTTTCTTTTTAAGGAAGTCTTGGTAACCCCACGGCCATATAATCTTAGGCGACCTGGATGCTCAGGACCCATGACCAATGCAAATGCATCAACTGATTGGCTGCCATCTTCACTTTCTTGTGTTGGTTGTATTATTTCTATTTCAGCCTACAAGACCAAATTGAGTAATTGTTAAATCATAAAGTGTATGACACTGAGTCAATAACTAAGAACAGAGTCAATAAGTAAGAACAGACAAATGATAACAAAAAACTTTAAATTAATAACTCATACAATTATATTAAGAGTATCCGCGTACGAGGCCTTGTAAACTCGATCAGATTTTCTTTTTCGTGTGGCCACAAAGATGTCCTTGCTTGATAGAGGCTCAGAAGTTTCTTTCTTTTTTTCCTGATTATATAAAAAAGTGGTATAAAGTTAATTATTTCATATTTAAAACAATAATAAAAAAGAAAATATCAAACCTCGCATATTCGAGCAAAACTTCTTTTGCCAGCTGTGTGTGGATATTTCAACTTTTTGCGATTCTCGGTATTGGTTTGGGACATTTTCTGCAAATCAGCCAATGAATATAGAGTTAAGTAATTTCTAATTAAACATAAACCCGACATTCTCAGTAAATCATGGGACAGTACATAGTTTTACCTTGTAGGCATCAGAGTTTCAATAATTAAGAAGATCCCTAAATTAAGATTCAGGAACATCAACGGGCCTTTTCTCTATTCGTAGCTCGCCATTCTCATAGGGTTTATAATGGTTGTTAAATAATTGATTCTTATTCTTTCTCCAAGCATTTTTAATTGATTCAAAACCCACTTTTTTGAAGCATCAGGAATGTCATATTTTCCTTATAAATTAGATACAGTTAGGTTAGTGTAAAAATATGAAATATCTACACAGAATATTGCGAACTTCAAACCTTGATATATGTCCACATATCTTCTTTTGTTTGAAGTTTCCTCCAATTAAACACATTAAGAGGACAAAAGGCGCATTCCTTGCCAATGTGCCGAGGAAGCTACCCAACTCTGCTACAACATCATCAGTAGGACCTATGGGTTGATTGTTCTCGTTTACCACAATTAGCATGTGCTCTTTCCTACCATGAACACTTGGCATCAAAGTTTTTCCTCTTTTTCTTTTTTCGGCCGAAGGACCTGCATTAATATTAAGTAAGAATAATCACCAAAAGTCAATATTATTTGTTAATTTAACAAAATAAAATTTATATGTTCTTGCCTTGTCCCTCGGATTGTTTGTTTGTTTCTTGATTAGAAGAATCCTCAAATTGTTCATGTACCATTTGAGAAGTACGAGTGGTGGAATCCAGTGACTTTTGCTGCAATTGTTCACGCAATGCTTGTGGTGCAAGAGAGGTAGAGTTCAGTGACTTTTGCTGCACTTGCTCATGTACAATTTGTGCTGCAGGAGAAGAAGAAGGCAGAGACAGTTGCAACAATTGTTCTTGCACTTGAGCTCCTAATTGCGGAAGTTGTTTTTCAATTGAATTCAGTTGATGCTTGTCATTTTTCCTTGTATCTTGAACAATTCTTTTTGTTTTCAACGATGAAACCTTTTGGTTCAGCAAAGATGCAAGTGATCCGACTGCATAGCCTTTTTGTTTTTACTTAAGTGCCCTTCCTAACTCATGACTATTCAAATTCCTGTCAAAATCAAAAAATTAAATAAGAAATAAGTTACTATAGAAAGAACAGAACATGCTTCTACATCATGCTTGAACAGTTGGAATTGACATCTTTTTAGATGATGGAGTTGGAATTATATAATTCCTGATATAGATGCAACCAACCTGATTGAAATTCTTGAAAGCTGCCAAATCAAAATGCCCTGAATAGCCTTTTTGAGTATCTCCTTGATGATTTTTTGAATGAATTTTGCCTCGTGTCTGCAATGCAAATGTAAGAAACGATACAAGATGAAAATTCAATAAAGCGCTGCAACTTGCCAAGTATTGGAGAACATACACAAGAGTTCGCTAATACTTCACATTTACGAGTAAGCATAACACTAGTGGGACAATCAAGAAGATTCAAGAAGGATCAAATTCAGTGGCTGAAGCTCGAGCAATCCTAGAAGCATTAACTTATTGTGTGGAAAAGGAGTATAACCAAATCGAGCTAAATACTGACTCTATGATGCTGAAAAATGTTTTGGATGGAGTGTGGAAACCACCATGGGTTATCTGTGAAATAGTTGAGAAAATAAAGGGAATGATGAACACAACAACTGTAACAGTATAACATATCTACCGAGAAGGCAATAGTTTAGGAGACCACTTGACAAACTATGCGTTGGATTTTGGTAATATAGAGTGCCACAGTTTTGAAGAACTGGATAAACAAGGTAGAAGGTTGATCAACAATGACAAAATGCAATGCCCCTATTTGAGAGTTTGAGTTACAAAAAATTGAAAATGGAAATGGACATTCACTATACAAAGGAGGAATCACAAGCAGCAGTAGCAGGTATCTTAGAGAAATTGAATATGGAAAGGGACATGCACAACAGCAGCAACAGGTATCTTAGACAATGCACACAAGCAACTTCTGAGGGGATTGAATATGGTGAGCTACTGGAGGTCTACAACTTAGAGCAACTGGATCAACAACACCAACGGGACCACAAGGAGGACAGCTACATACATTACCATATCTGGAACAAATATGAAGGAAATACCTATTGGTGGTGTTTTCTAAGTGAAGCGTGGAAAGTAGAATTTGACTATGCTTTGGAAAAAGATGCAGCTAGGATCGAGAAAAAGTACTCAAAAGGAGCAAAAAGAAAAAAAGCATGGAGCATGCTCAACTGTTCAGGCATGCTAGATAGGAGTTTCAATAAAAGATTCTTGGGTTTAGTGCAATTGGAATGCACTTGGAACTGCTGGGCAAAAGGCTTCACAGACACCTCTGGTGCTCGTGCTACTGCAATCTTTATTAAACATATTTGAAATGAACTTCCAGTTTTTTGATTCACTGAATCTATTAATGAAATATAATTTGCACAAACAATTAAGCAAATTTTAATACTCAGAATGCAGAAGCAAATGTCACATTGCGATCTCATGCACTTCAAATTGAGCTCAAGTAACTGATAACAAAAAGAAAACTAGTAACAAATAGAACAATCTTACAATCACATATGATTTCAACCTTAACCAAGTTTCATGACTAAAACAATAAACAATATACTCCAAAAGAACTTCAGTACTGAAGCATACAAAACTAAAATGTGGTAACAGGTCGAAAATCACCTACAAAGAGAGGGGGTTCACCAAAATCACAAAATCCAGGTGTTCGACTAATTATTTGTTCAGGAGGAGTTTGTTCGGGAGGGCCAATTATTTCAGGAGTTACACATTTCTGATCTTATGCTGGATAATGCTCATAACGCACAAAAGTAAAATGAGACAAGTATAAACTAACCTCAAAACCTTTAGGAAATATATCTGTTGGCAGTGGACTCCTTTGAACTTGCACTTTTTGCAGGTTATCTAATAGAACTCAATCTAACAGTTATAAATCAGAAGGGAAGCTGTAGCAGAAATAAAAAAGCATGAGAGACCTATTTTCCACTCTTTTAAGAACAATACAGAAAGAACCAAAGTTCAGACTCCAATATAAGTTCCAACATGGAATAGAGCGAGACTATGGTTGCAAGCAACATGAGAGGGGAGATATCAAAAACTAACTGATGCATCTAATAAGCCAAAAAGGAAAGAAATTTGTCATGCAATGCAATAACCAAGTAGAAAATAAAAATTAGGAAAGGATTAGACCCAAGACAAAAACGAAAAAAAAGCGATCATACAAAGATATGTACAAAAGACTTGGAACTAGAGGAAAAAAACAGATCTTGGCATTGTTACCTGGGATGATTCTATCCACCTGGGATGGTAAAGTCTTTGGGATGATTCTATCCACCTTAAAAATATAAATAATCATCCCATATACTTTATGTCACGACCCGGATTTATCCCACCATCGGGCGTCGTGATGACGCCTACAAACGGAGCTAGGCCAGCCAAACATTACACATCCTCTATCAACATCACCAATAAAATACTATAAACAATTAAATAAATGCGGAAGACTTTTAAGTTTAACCAAATAAAATAACAATACGGAAGTTTGAAACATATCACTACCCAAAACCTGGTGTCACTTGCGCACGAACTGCTAAGAGTACTACACATAACTGTCCGAAAGAAATATAAAACTGTTTGTCTCGAATACATGGGATAACAGACTGAAAGTAAAGGTAGAGGAGACAGCGGGTCCTGCGGACGCCTGCAAGGCTACCTCGGTGTCTCTCTGGTCGAAGTACTAACACTCGCACTAGTGCTACTGTTGCTGTCCGAAACCTGTATCTGCGCAAAAAAAGCGCAGAGTGTCGCATCAGCACAACCGACCCCATGTGCTGGTAAGTGCCTGGCCTATCCCGGCGAAGTAGTGACAAGGCTAGGACAAGACACTCACATAAACCTGTGCAGTTCAAAATATATATGTACAACAAAAGGAAACAAAGTACCGAACTAAATAGTAAGAAGGGAGGGAAAACATACTATGGGGAGCACAAGCCGAATATAAAAGCTATCAATGTAATTAAGAAACAGGGCACAACAATACTATCAAAGAATAAGAAATTCAACAGTTGCACGACATCAACCTTCGTGCTTTTAATCTCATCCTCACCCAAAGAAATCAACAGAATGCACGGCATCACCCTTCGTGCTTTCCCTCACATAACTCTCATATCATGGCACGGAATGACCCTCCGTGCAAATATAATCAATAATGGCACGGAATGTTTCTTCGTTCATAAATAATTAAAACATGGCGCGGAATGACCCTTCGTGCAAATATAGTTAAAACATGGCATGGAATGACCCTTCGTGCAAATATGATTAAAAATGGCACGGAATGACCCTTCGTGCATTATCACTCTTCCTCACCCAACCAGTAATCACAACCAAATGGGCGAGAGAAATGAATCAATAATAAGAAATGTCCCGACATGGGAATAACACAATTAGCAACTGAGTCCCGGCAAGGGAATAACACAATTAACAATTGAGTCCCGGCAATGGAACAATATCAATAACTTTCACATCCCGGCAAGGGATCATTCACAGCTCTTTTCAATAGTTTCATCTCTTACTCAATAGTATTTATCATTCGAGCCAACGCTCCAAAGTATTAATATTTCATAATCATCATCAAACTCTTCACATTCGTAGCAAATTATAATTTAGCTTACGAGAGTTCCAAATTATCTCACAAACATGTACAAACAAAGACCTACGGTCATGCTAGACTCCGGTGTATTGACACTCGTCACCACGCCTATACACCACACTCGATCATTTAGCAAATAGCAATTTATTATACTCTAATCCTATTCCCTCAAGCTAGGATAGATCAAACACTTACCTCGAAGGTTTACGGCCAACTCAATCCATAAGCAATGCCTTTACTTTCGAATTTAGCTCCAATTCAATTGTATCTATACACAATTGATTTAATATCATCAATAATACTCAACAATCCAACCCAAATGCCTAAATATAATCTTTCCAACATTCTGCCCAAAATTTGCAAAACCGACCCCGGGCCTGCTTGGTCAAAACCCGAGGTTCAAACCAAAATAAATTCACCCATACCTCACGAGTTCAAATATATAATTTGTTCTTAAATCCGACCCCAAATTAGGGTTGAATCGCCCAAAATTCTCACAAACCTAACTCTACCCAAAAGCCCTAATTTCTACCTTGATTTCATATTTTTAGGCCTAGAATTTAGTGATTAGTTGATAAAATAATGAGGAAACGATGTTAGGATTACTTACCCAAAGAATTGTGGAGGAAAGGGAACTTGAATTTCGTATATGGAGTGTTTGAGAGAGAGGGTCGTGTGAGGAAGATGGTAAAATCCCGTAATAGCAACTGTTTTAGGCTTTTAAAATCACTGGGCGAAATTGCCCTTCGCGTTCGCGTACACAGGGTCGCGTTCGCGAAGGGTTGGACAGAATGGGCATCGCGTTCGCGTGGACCAAGTCGCAAACGCGTAGAAGAAAAAAAATTGGGGAATTCACAGTTGGCCTACGCGAACGCGTAGAAGAAACAGGCAAGTTCATCGCGAACGCGGGAGCCTTCACGCGAACGCGATGAAGAAATGTCTGCTGCAGATTTTCTGCAATTTTTCTAAGTTCAAAATCATTCCGTTACCTATCCGAAACTCACCCGAGCCCTCGGGGCTCCAAACCAAATATGTACACTGACTCAAAAACATCATACGAACTTGCTCGAGCGATCAAATTGCTAACATAACATCAAATTCAACGAATTAAACTCCAAGATCATCACTTTCCATTTCAAAGTTCATAAACCTTAACTTTAGCTATTTAGGTCCGAAACACGTCAAACGACGTCCGTTTTCAACCAAACTTTACAGGAAGCGCTTAACCAATATTTGTGACCTGTATCGGGCGTCGGAACCAAAATACGAGCCCGATACCTATATTTTTTAACTCATTTTCATTTTTATTTTTCCTTAATAATTTCAGAAAATAATTTAACAGAAAAATTCTTTTACTGGGGTTCTAGACCTCGGATTTCGACTCCGGGCACATGCCCGAGTCCCATATTTTTCTACGGACCTTCCGGGACCATCCAATCATGGGTCCAGGTCCGTTTACTAAAAAAGTTGACCAAAGTCAATTATATAAATATTAATATCATAATTTCTCAAATTTTTCATAGAATTCATATATTTTAACATAAAATTTTTTTAACTTCGTGCCCGGACTGTGCACGCAAATCGAGGCAACCAAAAGTGAGGTTTCCAAGGCCTCGAAAGTGCGGAGAAAGGGAGAAATACGGTGATGACCACTTTGGGTCGTCACATCCTCCACCTCTAAAACAACCGTTCGTCCTCGAACGGACAAAAGAAAAAAAAAGTACCTAACTCAGGAAATAGGTGAGGTTAACGGGTCCGCATATCAGACTCGGATTCCCAGGTCGAGGCCTCGGGAGGCTGACCTCTCCACTGAACACGCACTGAAGGAAAATTCTTCGACCTCAACTGCCGAACCTACCGGTCTAGAATAGCTACTGGCTCCTCCTCATAAGATAAATCCTTGTCCAACTGGACAGTGCTGAGGTCTAACACGTGTGTAGGATCGCCGTGATACCTCCGAAGCATAAATAGGATCGCCGTGATACCTCCGAAGCATAAATACATGGAAAACTGGATGCACGGTTGATAAGCTAGGTGGCAATGCAAGTCTGTAAGCCACCTCTCCCACTCGATCAAGTATATCAAATGGACCAATGTACCTAGGGCTAAGCTTGCCCTTTTTCCCAAATCTCATCACGCCCTTCATAGGCGATACACGGAGAAACACTTGCTCTTCAACCATGAAATCCACGTCTCGAACCTTGCGATCCGCATAACTCTTTTGCCGCGACTGAGCCGAACGAAGTCTGTCCTGAATGATCTTGACTTTATCCAAGGCCTACTGGACTAAATCTGTACCCAACAACCGAGCCTCTCCCCGCTCAAACCATCCGACTGGGGACCGACATCGCCTACCATACAACGCCTCATAAGGAGCCATCTGAATGCTGGATTGCTAGCTGTTGTTGTAGGCGAACTCTACTAAAGGCAAAAACTGGTCCCAAGAGCCTCGAAAATCAATAACACAGTCTCGGAACATATCCTCCAATATCTGAATAGTCCTTTCGGACTGTCCATCTGTCTGAGGATGAAATGCTGTGCTCAGTTGAACCTAGGTGCTTAACTCTTGCTGAAACGCCTTCCAGAAATGCGAGGTAAACTGTGGACCTCGATCCGAAATGATAGATATAGACACCCCATGAAGGCGAACAATCTCCTTAATATAAATCTCCACTAACCTCTCGGATGAATAGGAGGTTGCTACTGGAATGAAGTGCGCTGACTTGGTCAGCCTATCAACAATGACCCAATTAGCATCAAACTTCTTCCGGGTCATCGGGAGTCCAGTAACAAAATCCATGATAATCCTCTCCCACTTCCACTCGGAAGCTCAATTCTCTGAAATAAACCACCAGGTCTCTAATGCTCATATTAACCTGTTGACAGTTCAAACACCGTGCTACATATGCCACAACATCATTTTTCATTCTACGCCACCAATAATGTTGCCGCAAATCCTGATACTTCTTTGCTACGCCTGGATGAATAGAATACCGGGAACTGTAAGCTTCCTCTAAAATAAATTCTCGAAGTCCATCAACATTTGGCACACAAATTCGCCCTTGCAAATCTCAAAACTCCATCAGCATCTAAGGTGACCTGTTTGGCACCTCCTCGCTTAACCGTGTCTTTAAGGACACATAAATGAGGATCATTAAATTGCCTATCGTGGATACGCTCCAATAATGAAGAGCGAGCGACCGTGCAAGCTAGCACTCGACTAGATTCAGAAATATCCAACCTCACAAATTGGTTGGCTAAGGCCTGAACCTCCAAAGTAAGCGGCCTCTGACTGACCGGAATATAAGCAAGACTCTTGTGATCGGTGAGTACTTTACATGCCACACCATACAAAAAATGTCTCCATATCTTCAATGCGTGAACAATCGCCGCCAACTCCAGGTCATGTACTGGATAGTTCTTTTCATGAATCTTCAACTAGCTCGAGGCATAAGCAATAACTTTGCCATCCTGCATCAATACTGCTCCAAGCCCCGTACGGGAAGCATCACAATAGACTGTGTAAGGCCCTAAACCTATGGGCAAAACCAACACTGGTGCCGTAGTCAGAGCTATCTTGAGCTTCTGAAAGCTCGCCTCACACTCATCTGACCACCTGAACTTGGCACCCTTCTGAGTTAACCTAGTCATCGGGGCTGCAACAGAAGAAAACCCCTCTACGAACTGACGGTAGTAACCTGCTAACCCCATGAAACTCTGAATCTCGATCACGGAAGCTGGTCGAGGACAATTCTTGACTGCCTCAGTCTTCTTGGGATCAATCTGAATACCCTCTGCTGATACAATATGACCCAGAAATGCAACTAAACTCAACCAGAACTTACACTTTGAGAATTTTGCATATAACTGACTATTTTTCAGAGCCTAAAGAGCGATTTCTTTTTGCGGTGCTACTCATGCTCCTCCTGACTGTGGGAGTGAATCCATATGTCATCAATGAAGACTAACACGAGCAAGTCTAAATAAGGCATGAACACTTGGTTCATCAAATCCATAAGAGATGCTGGGGCATTTGTCAGCCCAAAAGACATGGCCAGGAACTCATAATGTAACTTATCTCTTTATTTGCACATCTCAATATTCCAAATTCTCCTAACTCCCAAGTTTTTTAGAAACTTCGGCAGAGTCTCCCCTGTAATTGGGCCCATCCTAGCAATATTTCCACAACCCGACTACGCACCATAAAGTATATATCAAAAACAGAAATGGCTAAGTATGAATAGAAAT
>MU714822.1:76499-122904 GCA_026770625.1 Nicotiana glauca
CTGAAGGCGTAGTTGATCTAACACCGGCCTATGCCGTTGTTCGGCTGAAGAAGAGGTACGTGACTTCGCCACTCGTGGGAAGACAGTAGTAGAAATTCAATTAGCTTTGAGAAACAGAACCACACGACAAGAAAGAACAAAAGTGAAACGTTTCCTAACTCTGTAGCCTCTGGGGGATAAATACAGACGTCTCCATACCGATCCCTCAGACTCTACCAAGTTTGTCCGTGAGTAGTGAGACCTATGTAACCTAGAGCTCTGATACCAACTTGTCATGACCCGGATTTATCCCACCATCGGGCGTCGTGATGGCGCCTACTAATAGAGCTAGGCCAGCCAAACATTACACATCCTCTATCAACATCACCAATAAAATACTATCAACAATTAAATAAATGCAGAACACTTTTAAGTTTAACCAAATAAAATAACAATACGAAAGTTTGAAACATATCACTTCCCAAAACCTGGTGTCACTAGCTCACGAACTGCTAAGAGTACTACACATAACTGTCCGAAAGAAATATAAAACTGTTTGTCTCGAATACATGAGATAACAGACTGAAAGTAAAGGTAGAGGAGACAACGGGTCCCGCGGACGCCTGCAAGGCTACCTCGGTGTCTCTCTGGTCGAAGTACCAACACTCACACTACTGCTACTGTTGTTGTCCGAAACCTGTATCTGCGCAAAAAAAGCGCAGAGTGTAGCATCAGCACAACCGACCCCATGTGCTGGTAAGTGCCTAGCCTATCCCGGCGAAGTAGTGACAAGGCTAGGACCAGACACTCACATAAACCTGTGCAGTTCAAAATATATATGTACAACAAAAGGAAATAAAGTACCGAACTAAACAGTAAGAAGGGAGGGAAAACATACTATAGGGAGCACAAGCCGAATATAAAAGCTATCAGTGTAATTAAGAAACAGGGCACAATAATACTATTAAAGAATAAGAAATTCAACAGTTGCACGACATCAACCTTCGTGCTTTTAATGTCATCCTCACCCAAAGAAATCAACAGAATGCACGGTATCACCCTTCGTGCTTTCCCTCACATAACTCTCATATCATGGCACGGAATGACCCTTCGTGCAAATATAGTTAAAACATGGCACGGAATGACCCTTCGTGCAAATATAGTTAAAACATGGCACGGAATGACCCTTTGTGCAAATATGATTAAAAATGGCACGGAATGACCCTTCGTGCATTATCACTCTTCCTCACCCAACCAGTAATCACAACCAAACAGGCGAGAGAAATGAATCAATAATAAGGAATTTCCCAGCAAGGGAATAACACAATTAGCAACTGAGTCCCAGCAAGGGAATAACACAATTAACAATTGAGTCCCGGCAATGGAACAATATCAATAACTTTCACATCCCGGCAAGGGAAATATTTAATATATTCAACTATCCCGGCAAGGGATCATTCACAACTCTTTTCAATATTTTCATCTCTTACTCAATAGTATTTATCATTCGAGCTTACGCTCCAAAGTATTAATATTTCATAATCATCCTCAAATTCTTCACATTCGTAGCAAATTATAATTTAGGTTAGGAGAGTTCCAAATTATCTCACAAATATGTACAAACAAAGACCCACGGTCATGCTAGACTCCGGTGTATAGACACTCGTCACCACGCCTATACACCGCACTCGATCATTTAGCAAATAGCAATTTATTATACTCTAATCCTATTCCCTCAAGCTAGGATAGATCAAACACTTACCTCGAAGGTTTACGGTCAACTCAATCCTTAAGCAATGCCTTTCCTTTCGAATTTAGCTCCAATTCAATCGTATCTATACACAATTGATTTCATATCATCAATAATACTCAACAATCAACCCAAATGTCTAAATATAATCTTTCCAATATTCTGCCCAAAATTTGCAAAACCGACCCCGGGCCCGCTTGGTCAAAACCCGAGGTTCGAACCAAAATAAATTCACCCATACCCCTACGAGTTCAAATATATAATTTGTTATTAAATCTGACCCCAAATTGGGGTTGAATCGCCCAAAATTCTCAAAAACCTAACTCTACCCAAAAGCCCTAATTTCTACCTTGATTTCATATTTTTAAGACTAGAATTTAGTGATTAGTTGATAAAATAATGAGGAAACGATGTTAGGGTTACTTACCCAACGAGTTGTGGAGGAAAGTGAACTTGAATTTCGTCTATGGAGGGTTTTAGAGAGAGGTTCGTGTGAGGAAGATGGTAAAATCCTGTAATAGCTACTGTTTTAGGCTTTTAAAATCACTGGGCGAAATTGCCCTTCGCGTTCGTGTACACAGTGTCGCGTTCACGAAGGGTTGGACAAAATGGGCATCGCGTTCGCGTGGACCAAGTCACAAACGCGTAGAAGAAAAAAAATTAGGGGCTTCACAGTTGGCCTACGCGAACGCGTGAGGCCTTACGCGAACGCGTAGAAGAAATAGGCCAGTTCATCGCGAACGCGGGAGCCTTCACGCGAACGTGATGAAGAAATGTCTGCTGCAGATTTTCTGCAATTTTTCTAAGTTCAAAACCATTCCGTTACCTATCCGAAACTCACTCGAGCCCTTGGGGCTCCAAACCAAATATGTACACTGACTCAAAAATATCATACGAACTTGCTCGAGCGATCAAATCGCTAACATAACATCAAATTCAACGAATTAAACCCCAAGATCATCACTTTCCATTTCAAAGTTCATAAACCTTAACTTTAGCTATTTAGGTCCGAAACACGTCAAACGACATCCGTTTTCAACCAAACTTTACAGGAAGCGCTTGACCAATATTTATGACCTGTACCGGGCGTCGGAACCAAAATACGAGCCCGATACCTATATTTTCTAACTCATTTTCATTTTTATTTTTCTTTAATAATTTCAGAAAATAATTTAACAGAAAAATTCTTTTACCGGGGTTCTAAACCTCAGATTTTGACTCTGGGCACATGCCCGATTCCTACATTTTTTTCTACGGACCTTCCGTGACCGTCCAATCCCGGGTCCGGGTCCGTTTACTAAAAATGTTGACCAAAGTCAACTATATCAATATTAATATCATAATTTCTCAAATTTTTCACAGAATTCATATATTTTAAGATAAAAATTTCCCGGCTTCGCGCCTGGACTGCGCACGCAAATTGAGGCAACCAAAAGTGAAGTTTCCAAGGCCTCGGAAGCACGAAAAAAGGGAGAAATACGGTGATGAGCCCTTTGGGTCGTCACACTTTAGTTATCGATATGACGTAGAGTTAAGGTTAAACATAGAAGTAGTACGTGCAACTTATACATTCCAACAAGAAATATTATATAAAAAATAATTAAAATTATATAAACAGGAGTAATTCTAAAATATTGATAAAAAATATTATTACTCACCCTAAACATAATATATTTAAAAGAATATAAAAAGTTTCTTCTTTAATCATCTGATTCCATCTAGTCCCAATCAGTATCATCAAACTCATTCTCCTCTTCCGATGTTTCTATAATTGTATCATTTGAATGTTGTGCAAAAGATGGAATATCAATGACATCAATGGGTACATTGTTTCTTGAGCATCCAACGTCAACATCAACTAATCCGCTTAAGGAACCAATGTCATCATTAGGCTCCCTCCAAAATGCGTCTTCAATATCGGGGCAATTCTCTTCCTCTAAATCATATAAATTAATAGGGACTTTATTCCTTGCATAATAAACATATTTCTCAAAAGGATTCTCCACATAAAAAACTTGATAAACTTGTGATGCTAACACAAAAGGGTCATCTGTACTACATAATTTCTTAAAGTACACACGGGTTAACCCATATTCATCTATTTCATTACGAAACCAGTTGCACCTAAATAGTACAACACTAAAACAACCCCAATAATCAATCTCAATGATATCCTGAATAGCTCCATAATAGATAACCTCACCATCGATGGGATTTTGGTCCCTAGAGCTAGCAAAGCTATCGGTTGTTGCTGATAAAGTCACTCCACAGTTTTGAGTCTTGCATCGAGAATCTCGTTCTACAGTATGAAATCGGTATCCATTAATGAAATATGCAGTATATCTTTTGGCGATCGCACTAGGCCCTTTAGCTAGGCATCTTACATAATCGGGCACTTCAATATTTTTAACTTTCTCAGCAAACCAATTGTTGAATTCCCGACTATAATTTCTTGCTCCCATGCATTTGATCTACTGCGATTACCAATTAAATTCTTATGTTCCCTGCAATCATGAATATTTCAAGATCAATCATATCATTAAAAAATGAAGTATAGAATAAGTATTATATAATTTATCTTACTCGATAAACTTTTTCACTTGTTCATCTGCAGTATTGAATAGAGCATATCGATGTGCTTCATAACATAACTGTGGATCCATGTGAAAAGTATTTTTCTTCTTACTTCCAATTGGATGGCCTGTAACAGGAAATATGGATGACAAATTTTGAGGGCACTCATCATCTACAATTGGGTATCTACTGAATCTTGTCTTTACACTGTCATGTAGGTATCTTGAACAGAAAATCAAACACTCTTCTGCCAAAAATCCCTCTGCTATCGATGCTTCTGGAGAAGATCGATTACGAACAAATGCCTTCTATTTACATAAGTTCCTCTCAATGGGATACATCCAACGAAGATGAGCTGGACCCTCAAGCTTAATTTCATTCACCAAATGAATAGGTAAATATGGCATTATATCGAAAAATGTTGGATGAAAAATTTTTTCAAGCTCACAATTTATTTAAACAATTTCGGAGTTCATTTTTTTAAGATCTCTTCGCCTTATGACCTTACCACAAATAGCTCTAAAAAAATTACCCAACCTAATCAAGGCCAATGAAACAATCTTGGGTAACATCTTTCTAACAGCAACCTGGAGCAAGTAATGCATTAAAAAATGAGCATCATGACTCTTGTACCCTGATATTTTCATCTCCTTCACGTGCACGCATTTTGATATATTTGAAGCACAACCTTTTGGTAACTTGGCATTTTTTATGACGGTACAAAATAAACTTTTCTCTTTTGGTTCCATGTGGAAACAAGCTTGAGCCAAACTCACTGTTCCATCATCTTCTCTTCATTGTAACTCCTTTTGTATCCCCATTTCTTGTAAGTCATAGAGAGCATTTACATGATCCTTTGACTTTTTTTCCATTTCCAATAAAGTCTCAAGCAAACTGTCACATATATTTTTCTCGATGTGCATCGCATCAAGATTGTTCCTCAATTTGTTATGCGCCTAATATGGCAATTAAAAAAAATAGATTTTTTTCCACGGACCCTTGTTATCCTGAGGTCTTTTCTTTTTTCCCTTTCCAAAAACATTATTGAATTCAAGCAGCTCTTGAACCACTTCTACACCCGACAAAGGAGTAGGTTAGGCCTATGTTCCTCCTTACCATCAAATGACTTCTTATCTTTTCGCAAAGGATGATCATGAGGCAAAAATCTTCGATGGCCAATATAACACATCTTATGACTGTGTTTGAGATATAGAGAGTATTTGTCATAATTACAAGTGGGGCATGCCAACCTCCCCTTGGTGCTCCATCCTGAAAGCATAGCTAATGCTGGAAAATCACTAACTGTCCACAACAAGGCTGCACGCATTTGAAATGTTTTCTTTGTCTCAGCATCATATGTTTCTATCCCAGTTTCCTGTAGTTCCTTCAATTCTGCAATAAGTGGTTGTACGTACACATCTATATCATTTCCTGGAGATGAAGGACCTGGAATGATCATTGACAACATGATATATTCTGGCTTCATGCAAATCCATGGTGATAAATTGTAGTTCATTAACATGACATGCCACGTGCTATGACAAATGCTCATTGTTCGAAATGGGTTGAAATCATCACTTGAAAGACCCAACCTAACATTACGTGGATCTTTGGAGAAGTCAGGATGTAGAGAATCAAAATCCTTCCAAGCTTCTCCATCAGCAGGATGCCTCAAATTCCCATCATTAGGCCGTTCATTAGCATGCCATCTCATTGCAATAGCTGTTTCAGGACACATGAATATTCTTTGAAGCCTAGGCTTCAAGGTAAAGTACCTTAAAACATTTGCAGGAACTTTAGAACTTGCATTAGTCAAGGCACGATTAGAACTTTTCCATCTAGAAGACCCACAAACAGAGAAATTATTGGCCTTTGCATTGTCATTCCAAAATAGCATGCAATCATTAGGGCATGCATGTATTTTATCATAATGAAGACCCAAATCTTTTATCATATTTTTAGCCTTGTTGAAAGACTCTGGCAGCTTAGCAAAGGGAAATGCCTCTTTTAGCAACTCTAGCAAGTCTTAAAATGCTACATTACTCAACCCATGCAAAGACTTAAACAAGTACAACCGGATGGTGATAAAATACCATCAACAAAGCCATTCGGTGTAACCATCAACAAAGCCATTAATGACCAAGTGATCCTCCACCACATTTCTATAATGCCAATAACGATTAATGCATTTTGTGTAAGGGCATAATATTTCATTTCCTTGGGAAGCTCGTTCAAATGCCTTATCAAGGAAATCATTCACTCCACGAATATACTCATCCATCCATCTAAGGAGATGCATCCAACTTTTATCTACATTATCCATGAAAATCCTATACGACAAAGTAAATCAACACAATTAACTAATTGAGAGAAAAAGAGGAGAATTAGAAATAAGTTGGGATTTATTTCTGTAAAACAGTAACATTAACATTGAATACAGTGCTGCCTAGATAGACATTATTTCAAGTTCAAGTCTCTCTATAGTGAAACAGCAGATCTAATGTAGTATCAACAGTTTTTAGAAAACACGCATCAAAAGTTATCCTTTTTGTTTGTTGTCCAAGTCCAGCACTATTTCAAGGTTTTTAAAGCTAAGATTCACAAGCACAAAGACCTAGCACTTTAGAGTTTACAAAGATCTCAAGGACCCGGAGCAGTGCTTAACCATGAACCCAATTACCTTTAGTCATTTATTTTTACTTTTACTCTAAGTTTTAGGCACATCTAAATTGTCAACTTAGTAATTCCATATTGCCAGAACACAAGTAGTAGGCATATATGATAATAGTAAGCCTTTCAAAGGTTCAGATGCACAAATATTCAACACATTAAATTAAACATATATAGAAGACGTTTTACTACCATCAAAGTACCAAGATGTAAATAATGCATAGACAATTACAATACTGACCCCAGAATCCCTAATCAGAACACTAACACAAGTATAAATCATAGCAAATGGACTAAGAGAGTCTAATAATATTAGTGACTTTAAGATTGATCTTAACATGTCTCAAAACACTTAGAAGTACTATTCCTAATAAATTAAGGTTTCAGAGAGGTTTAGTTAAGTGATCCGAGCACTAGTAGATGACACAGAAAAAAATATGCCTTAGTCCCATTAGTTCTACTAAAAATTTATAATCTCAAGACCCCTTAACTGGTTCAGAATAACTAGAGCATGTCAGTAGACATTTCAGACCAATCCAGGGCTAGTATACACATGGCTGGAACTTTCCCTCACCAAACACCTAAACTAACAAGTTGTTCAAAATTCTTAGAGGTCATTGTAGGCAACAAAGACATCGATGTAATTGGAGAGGTAAGTATTTCCCAATGAATTCTCATCATCTGTTCAACAAGCCAAGCCTGCTAAACTTCGTCGACACATTCCTCAGGTTGGCATACATTACTCTGATTACTTCTTTCCATATTTTTTTGTACTTATAAAAGGAATAAATACAACAACAATGAACACTAAACCAAGCGGCAAACAAGCTAAAGTAATTCAATAAAAATCTCAAACCAGCTAATCCATTAACTCGATCAAAATCACGTATCGAATAGGTTAAAAAAATTCAAATCTTTAATATTCCAACTTCCACCACTAACAGAAATTTCACATCTTTCTTCCTCCAACAACCAAAAATATTAAATTCAAGAAAACCCCACAACAGAAAAAGAAGAAAAATTCTTTATCGTTCCTTTAGCAACCCTCTTTACACAAACCCATAAAAAAAAGTAGGCGAAAAACTTGAGAGATAGAAAGTACCTGTGATTTCACCCGCTCAAATCCTAAGTCTTGGAATGATATTAGTTTCTTTGTTTCCTTGGAGTTTCAGACACCAACAAATTTCGGCAGATACCAACAATTTATCCGTCGAGCAGTCGATATCACCAAAAAGGATTTATGCAATTTTGTTGTCTCTAACAGAGAGATTGAAATATGGTTTTCTTAGAGCAATGGATACTGGTTTAACAGGAGAAGAAGGTCGCCTTTTCCATGGAGCTTTGGTGGAAGTTTAATGGCTGAAAGATGGTGGAGATTTGGTAGGAGATGGGCGGAGATGGCGAAGACGCGCGATTAGGGCTTTTGGCACTTTGGGAATGTCGACACTGATGGACTAATTAAATTAGACAATTTATATTTTTATTTTTCTAATTAATTAAAAAACAAAAAAAACAAAATTGTTTGGCAGGTATAACAAAATTTTAGGAGGGAATAGAAAAAACTGTTCCGTTATAACTTTTCCCAAAATTCCGTTCTAACAGTCCCGTTAAAATGAGCTATGACAACGGTTGTATGTCAATGGTAACAATTTTATATCAAAAGTGTGCTGATATCATTCACATTCTACGGGAACGGTTATAACCGTTGCTATATGTGCTTTATAGCAACAGTTCTATAACCGTTACAGGACAACTGTTACAATAGGCTCATTTTGTGGTAGTGGCAGTACTCCACTTCCGCCTATACCTCAGGAGCCTTACTATGCACCTCTAGTTTCTAGTGCGCCTCCTCCGCGGGGTGCTTCGAGAAGTCAGTCCGGCAGACTTGGACTTAGTCATTCACAGCCACCGCGTCCTCCCAAAGCTTGTTTTGAGTGTGGTGATACACGCCATATGGTTTGGGACTACCTCAGACTTCGTAGGGGTGCATCTTCACAGACTGCTCAGCCACAGCATACTTCTCAAATTTCTCAGGCCATGGTCACAGCTCCAGCTGCTACCCCATCTACCCAGCCAGCTAGGGGCGGAGGTCGAGGAGATAGAGGTTGCCCTCGAGAGAGGGGTTGGGCCAGATATTATGCTATTCCTACTCGTACCGAGCTGTTGCCTCCGACTCTATCATTACAGGTATTATACTGGTTTGTCACAGAGAGGCATCGGCTCTATTCGATCCGGTCTCTACTTATTCTTATGTGTCTTCTTACTTTTCTCCGCATTTGGGTGTACCTCGGGATTCTTTGAGTGCCCCCGTTTATGTTTCTACTCTTGTGGGGGATTCTCTTGTATTGGACTGTGTTTATCGGTCATGTATGGTTATTATTCGTGGTTTGTAGAATAGAGCGGATTTATTATTACTCGGTATGGTTGATTTTGATATTATCTTAGGCATGGACTAGTTGTCGCCCCATTTTGCTATTCTTGATTGTCACGCCAAGACCGTGATGCTGGCTGTGGCCGGTATTTCGTGTATCGAGTAAAGTGGTACTTTAGATCACACTCCTAGTAGAGTTATCTCTTTTCTTAAAGCTCAGCGTATGGTTGAAAAGGGGTGTGCCGTGTATTTAGCTTATGTGAGAGATGTCAGTGTTGATACCTATTTTGTTGATTCAGTTCCAATGGTACGGGATTATCCCGATGTGTTTCCAGCTGATCTTTGGGGCATGCCGCCTGATAGAGACATTGATTTTGGCATTGATCTGTTGCTGGGCACTCAGCCCATTTCCATTCTTCAGTATCGTATGGCTCCTCCTGAGTTGAAGGAGTTGAAGGATCAGTTGCAAGAATTGCTTGATAAGGGCTTTATTCGCCCTAGTGTTTCACCTTATGTGCTCCTGTATTGTTTGTGAAGAAAAAGGATGGTTCTATGCGTATGTATATCGATTATCGCCAATTGAACAAGGCTCCAGTGAAGAACCGTTATCCTTTGCCTCGTATTGTGGATCTGTTTGACTAGCTTCAGGGCGCACATGTGTTTTCTAAGATTGCCTTACACTTAGGTTACCATCTGTTGAAGATTCGGGAGCCAGATATCCGGAAGACTGCCTTCAGGACTCGGTATTGCCATTACGAGTTCCTTGTTATGTCATTTGGGATAACCAATGCCCCAACAGATTTCATGCATTTGATGCACAGTGTGTTCAGGCCATATCTCGACTCGTTCATCATTGTTTTCATAGATTATATTCTTGTATACTCTTAGAGTTGGGAAGATCATGAGTAGCACCTAAGGACAGTGCTTCAGACCCTGAGAGAGAAGAAGTTATATGCAATATTCTCAAAATGTGAGTTTTGGTTGAGTTCGGTGGCATTCTTAGGCCACGTGGTATCGAGTGAGCACATTCGTGTGGATCTGAAGAAGGTGGAGGTAGTGCAGAGTTGGCCTAGGCCCTCTCAGCTACAGAGATTCGCAGTTTCCTTGGCTTGGCGGGCTACTACCGTCGGTTTGTGGAGGGATTTTCATCGATTGTGGCCCCTACGACTAGATTGACTCAGAAGGGTGCCCCATTTCAGTGGACAGAGGAGTGTGAGGTGAGCTTTCAAAAGCTCAAGACAGCTTTGACTATAGCCCTAATTTTGGTATTACCTACCGGTTTGGGGTCTTATACTGTCTATTTTGATGCCTCGAGATTTGGCCTCGGGGTGGTATTGATGCAGGACGGTAGGGTGATTGACTACGCGTCCAAACAGTTGAGGATACATGAGAAATATTACCATGTCCACGACCTTGAGCTAGCTGCTATTGTTCATTCCTTGAAGATCTGGCATCGTTATTTTTACGGTGTGCCTTGTGAGATCTATATTGACCATCGGAGTTTGCAGCACTTGTTCAAGTAAAAGGATCTAAATATGCGTCAGAGGAGGTGGTTAGAGTTGCTGAAGGATTATGATATTACTATTCTGTATCAGCCGGGCAAGGCCAATGTGGTGGCGGATGCCTTGAGTTACCGGGCGGATAGTTTGGGCAGTTTGGCATATTTACCAGCTTCAGAGAGGCCTATGGCGATAGATGTGTAGGCCTTAGCCAGCCAGTTTGTGAGATCGGATCTTTCGGAGCCTAGTCGTGTTCTAGCTTATGTGGTTTCCCGGTCTTCCTTATTTGATCGTATCAGGGAGCAGCAGTATGATGACCCTAATTTGCTTGTCATTAAGGACAAGGTTTAGCGTGGTGATGCCAGAGATGTGACCATCAGAGATGACGGGGTATTGAGGATGCAGGGCTGGATTTGTATGCCCAATATTTATGAGCTTCGAGAGTTGATTTTAGCAGAGGACCATAGTTTGCGGTATTCCATCCATTCGGGTGCCGCGAAGATGTATCAGGACTTGAGGTAGCACTATTGGTGGAGGCAGATGAAGAAAGATATAGTTGGTTATGTGTCTAGATGCCTTAAGTGCCAGCAAGTGAAGTATGATCACCAGCGACCGGGTAGGTTGCTTCAGCAGATAGATATTCCGGAGTGGAAATGGGAGCGCATCACTATGGACTTTGTATCTGGACTCCCACGGACCTTGAAAAAGTTTGATGCCGTTTGCGCTATTGTGGATCGGCTGACCAAGTCCGCTCATTTCATTCCTGTGTGTACCACTTATTCATCGGAGCAGTTGGCGAAGATTTATATATGGGAGATTGTTCGTCTACATGGTATTCCAGTTTTCATCATTTCAGACAGAGGTACGTAGTTCACATCGCGGTTCTGGAGAGATGTCCAGCAGGATCTAGGTACTCGGGTGGAGTTGAGCACAACATTTCACCCCCAGATGGATGGACAGTCCGAGTGCACTATTCAGATTCTTGAGGATATGCTCTGTACGTGTGTGATATTGTTTGGAGGGTCCTAGGATCAGTTCTTGCCATTGACGGAGTTTGCTTACAATAATAGTTATCAGTCCAACATTCAGATGGCGCCGTATGAGGTTTATATGGTAGGAGGCGTAGATCTCCGGTGGGCTGGTTTGAGTCGGGTGAGGCTAGGCTGTTGGGCACAGAGTTGGTTCAGGACGTATTGGAGAAGGTTAAGATGATTTAGGATAGACTCCGTACAGCCCAGTCCAGACAAAAGAGCTACGCGGACATGAATGTTCGTGATGTTTCATATATGGTTGGTGAGCGGGTCTTGCTTTGGGTTTTGCCTATGAAAGGCGTCATGAGGTTTGGGATGAAAGGGAAGTTGAGTCCGAGGTTTATTGGCCCTTTTGAGATTTTGAGGCGAGTTGGGAAGATTGCTTATGAGCTTGCCTTACCTCCCAGTTTGGACGGGGTTCATCTGGTATTTCACGTTACGATGCTCCGGAGGTATCACGGTGACCCGTCACATGTGTTGGATTTCAGTTCAGTCAAGTTGGACAAGGATCTATCCTATGTTGAGGAGCCAGTTGCTGTATTGGGTAGGTAGATCAGAAGGTTGAGGTCAAAGAACATTGCTTCAGTAAAGGTTCAGTGGCGAGGTTAGCCAGCCAAGGAGGCGACGTGGGAGACCGAGCAAGATATGCGCAGCAGTTACCCTCATCTTTTCACTACTTCAGGTATGTCTTTATACCCATTTGAGGATGAATGAATGTTTAAGTATAGGAGGATGTGACGACCCGACCAGTCGTCTTAAGAATTAACGCCCTGTTCCCCTATAAACTGCTTTTCCCCAAGTCTATTTATGCCAATTTGAATTGCCGGGATGTTCTGTTTTGAGTTCCGGAGAGTTTTGGGACACTTAGTCCCTAAATAAGAGCTTAAGTGTTGGAAAGTTTCCCGTAGTCGGAACAATGTGAAGACGGCCTCGAAACGGAAATCCGATGGTTCTGTTAGCTTTGTTAGGTGATTTCGGGGGTTGGGAGCGTGTTCGGAATGTATTTTGGAGGTCCGTAGCTAATTTAGGCTTGGATTGCAAAAAATTGGAATTTTGAAGTTTCCGGTTCTATAGTGAGATTTTGATCCGAGGGTCGGAATGGAATTTTGGAAGTTGCAGCAGCTCCGTCATGTCATTTGGTATGTGTGCGTAAAATTTCAGGTCATTTGGACGAGGTTTGGGTAGGTTTTTGATCGAAAGCGTGTTTTGTTAGAATTTGAAATCCTTAGGCCTGAATCATTGGTTAATTCGAGTTTCCGACATTATTTTAGGTGGTTTAAGGGTTGGTACAATTTTAAATGATGTTATGGGACATGTCCATAGGTTTGGTTGGGGTCCTATCCATAGGTTTGGTTGGGGTCCTTGGGGCCTCGTATCACGACCCAAAATCCACTAAGGGTCGTGGTGGCGCCGGACACCGTTGTCAGGCAAGCCAACTTAATTAATCCGTTAAATTGTCTTTTTAATACCTTTGAAATCTAGGATTTTTTCCTTCCATTTTTCATAAATAAATATCACTACTTGAATTCAAATTAAATAATGACGATTAGTATAAATCTTTCAGAAACCATTCCGAGAACCCGGTGTCACGAGTGCATGAGCATCTACTGATAAGAAATTAAAATACAACATCCGTCCTAAATACAGGGGACCAGAAGTAAATATAATGTGCTGAAAGGGACTACACTAGCTGCGGGCCGCCTCGAATAATGCAACTCACCTAGTCCCAGAATCCTCCGCGCTGCTACGCCCAGTAGGCTGCTAGAGATGCATATACCTGTGCAACCAAAATACATAGAAGTGTAGTATGAGTACGTAAACAACGTGTAATCAATGAGTATCCCACCTAATCTCGAAGAAGTAGAGACGAGATGGTCAACTTCGACACTTACTAGAGGTCAATTGACAATATACTAAAATGTGAGGAAATCATGGATTTTTTTAGCAGTTCTATCTCGCAAGGCGGAAAAATAGGTAAAAACCTTTAACAAATATTAAGGGATTTTCAAGTTTACTTTTTATTATCTTATCGATTTATATCAAGCCATGAAAGGCCATTTCCACATTTAAAATTCTCAAGCGGCAAATAACATGCACAAATCACACCGAGGCGACGGCCCGATCCAACAGAAATGTAAATTGTGCACTGTCGAGGATCGAACGGCCCGAACCATAGATGCATCTATTTAATATGCTGAGGCGTTCGGCCCATTCAATAAATAAACACATACCCTGCTCGCGAATCATGCATGCGAAGCAGGTACACATAGAGATTATGCTCAATCAATCAATTAGGAACTTATCGGGGATATTTATCCAATTAAGACAATTTCTCTTTTTAACAATTCAGGAAAATGATGTTTAATCTCCTTTTAAATTCATTTACTAATCCAAGGTGATTTAAGCAATTCAAGCTATCAATAGGTTCATAAATAATCCAATAATAACATGCTTATGGGTCCTAACTACCCAGACAATAGCATAACAGTAGCTACCCACGGACTCTCGTCACCTCGTGCGTACGTATCCTACACAAATAGGAGCACATAATCAATTATTACACCTATGGGGACATTCCCTCTTACAAGGTTAGAAAGGAGACTCACCTCGTTCTGAAGACTCATAACCGACATTTTACAATCCTCCAAAGACTCGCACCAACGCACAATGCTCTAAAACTAGCCATTGATTATACAATTCCATTAATATATGCTCAATTAAACTTTACAACCCAATTTGTAACAATTCATAACCCGAACGCAAAGTTGACAAAAATGACCTTGGGCCCACGTTCCCAAAATCAGAAATTTCTTGAAGATAAAGTTTATCCATGAACTCACGAACTCAAATATATGATTTTCTCTTACTTCCATACTCAAAATTGTGATCAAAATTCAAGAACACTAATTTTCTAGGTCTTCCGTCAAACCCCAAGTTCTTCTACAATTTTCATACCCAAATCCATGTATAAACCTTATATTTAACCCAAAGCTAGCATAAATTACTTACCTCATAACAAGTGACGAAAATGGAGCCTCAAAGCTGCTCCCCATCGACTCAAATGGAAGAAAAATGGGGTTGAAATAAACTCAACCCCGAATTTTAAAGAACTCACTACTCCAGACATTTCCGCTTCTGCGGAATTATTTTCGCTTATGTGGTCAAAATGCCGCTTCTGCGACTCCTTCCCAATCCGCCCAGCTTCTGCTTCTGCGCTTCCTTTTCCGCAGGTGCGATCCCGCATCTGCGGCTCCCTAACCGCATCTGTGGCTCCCTAACCGCATTTGTGGCTCCCTAACCGCATCTGCGGTCCCAGCTTTCCTCACCAAAATCCGCATCTGCGATCTTCCTGGCCGCTTCTGCAGCTCTGCACCTGCGGCCAAAACTTCGCAGGTGCGGAAATACCAGATACCAGCTGCTTCAGCTTTTCTTCAACTCCAAAATCGATCCGCTAACCACCCGGAATCCACCCGAGGCCCCCGGGACCCCAACCAATCACACCAACCAGTCCTAAAACACATTACGGACTTGCTTGAGGCCTCAAATCACATCAAACAATGCAAAAATCACGAATTACACCCCAATTCAAACTTTATGAACTTTAGAACTTCAAACTTCTGTTTCCGATGTTTAAATATATCGAATCTCGTCCTATTGACATCAAATTTTGCACACAAGTCATAATTGACATTACGTACCTACTCCAACTTCCGGAATTGGATTCCGACCCGGATATCAAAAAGTCCACTTCTAGTGAAACTTCTCAAAAACCTTTAATTTTCTATCTTTAGCCAAATGACTTCAATATGACCTACAGACCTCCGAATTCACTTCCGATCACGCTTCCAACTCCATAATCACCATACGGAGCTACTCCCAGTCTCGGAATTTTCACACGGACATTGATAACACTGAAATGCACTTCAAACCAAACTTCTGAAATTTCTTCCAAAATGCCAACTTCCACAATAGGTGCCAAAATGCTCCCGGGTCATCCAAAAACCGATCCGGGCATACGCCCAAGTCCAAAATCATCGTACGAACCTGCTGGAACCTTCAGATCTTGCTTCCGAGGTTGTTTACTCAAAATTCCAATCTTAGCCATTTTCTCCAACTTAAGGCTTCTGAAATGAGAATTTTCATTCAAATTTAACTCCGATCTCCCTGAATTTCAATTCCGACCATACTCGCAAGTCGATATACCTGAAATGAAGCTGCTCATGGCCTCAGACCATTGAACGATGCGCTGGAGCTCAAAACGACCGATCGGGTCGTTACATCACGGGTGTGTTTCGGATGCTAAACAGGCCATTTCCTCCTATTTTTGAACTATTGTTGTTGCTTTTGATATGCCTCTTTCGCGCTCGCGGGCTGCCGTCTGCGATCACGAAGGCTTAATTTGACCAAATGGAATTTTTCCTCTTCGCCTTTGCATAATACCTCCCGCATTCGTGAAGCCAAGCTTACTTCCCCATCGCGTTCGCGTAAGCTGTCACACGCTCGCATAGGGTAACTCCTGGAGCATGCTATTTTTCTTTATCGCGATTGCGTTCTCGACGTCGCGTTAGTGTAGCTTCATGATCCCAGTCCTTCGCATTCGCATTTTCTCCCTCGAGATTGCGAAGGGCATTTTTGGCAACTTCTATTTTCCTTCTTCGCAAACACGACCTTAATTCCGCGTTTGTAATGCATAACAAGCCCGGGCAGTATTAAATCATTCAAAATCGAGGGTTAGCCATTTTTATCAAAACACAAGTTTGGGAGCTCGAATTTGGGGGAAATTTCGAAGGTTTTTCAAGGGAAACTACTGGGTAACGATTCTCTACTCTCTTATTCTTAAAACCCACTAATCTAATCACGAATTCACCCTTAATTTTGGATTTTTGAATGAAAAATGGGGAAAACTTCATAGACCAAACTATTGAGTTTTGAGTGGGTGTTTGACCTCTGATTTGAGAGATTTTTATATGCTTGGACTCGTGAGAGTATGAGGGTTCTAAAAATGTGAAAATTATCCTATTTCGATACGTTGGCCTGAGGGGCATTTTGGTTATTTTACCTAAATTTGCATCTTAGATTTAAATTAAATAGTAGAATCAGTTTCTTGAGATGTTATTTGCGAGATGTAATTGAATTGAATAGATTTGGACTATTTGGAGTCGGATACTCGTGGCAAAAGTGTGGGTTCGAGTTGATTTTGGAGCTGGTTTGAGGTAAGTGGCTTGTCTAACCTTGTGTGGGGGACCTTTCCCCTTAGGATATGATATTTGGTAATTGAATGGCTTGTACATGAGGTGACGAGCGCGTACTTGAGCTAATTATTGAAAAATCTGATTTTACTTTAAATACTTAAACTGAGTTTCTTTCTTATCTGCTTTATTTTATTTTCAATTATAGACTGTGTTAGCTAGAAAAGCATGCTTAGTTGTTCTAAATTGTCTATTTGCTCAAGTTGCCTTGTTTGCACTACATGAAGCATGTTAGGCTAGAACTACCTGTTGCCTTGTATTTTTGAGCTTCATTCTGAATATCTTTATGTTGTGACTGCGTATTTACATTGGGACTATAGATGTGGGATTCCGGTAGCTTCCCCCCTTATTTGTTTACTTTGGGACTATGGGTTAGATTCCCGGTAGTTCCCCTTGCACATTTACTTTGGGAATGCATGTTAGATTCCCAATAGATCCCCCCGCACATTGATAGTTGGACTACGGTACGGTATCTCGAGTGATCCTTCGGATATACTCAGATGATGGACTATGGGACAGTATCCCGAGAGCTCCTTCGACAGTTGATGAAATGGACTACAGAACGGTATCCTGGGAGATCCTAGTTGTTGTTATTGATATTGAGCTATTTTACTATGTATTATCTTATTCTCTGAGTGTTAATTGTTGCCTTGTATAACCTGTCATACTTCATATCTGTACTCATTACTTTTGTTTATTCATGCTGTTGCAAGATTTATGATTATGCTTATTCTCATTAGGGACATGACATTCCTCTTCACTACCCAACCGAGGCTAGGCTTGGCACTCACTGAGTACCTCTGTGGTGTACTCATGCCCCTTCTGTGCATATTTTTCATGTGCAGATCCAGGTACTTCATCCTAGACGTATCACTCTCGAGGCGGAGAGATATAGCAGAGACTTCGAGGTACATTTGCCGTGTTCGCAGACCAGGAGTCTCTATCCTATGCTAGCTTTAGCAGTTAGCTTTTCTTTTCATATTTTTCCTTTAGACATTCTGGAGTTAGAGCCTTGTATTACTTTCCATTAGCTTGTGTTCCCGTGAGTTTCCGGGTTTTGGGGTGATATTGTAGACTTTTGCATTATTGAGTTGTATATGCCGAGGGCATTTATATACAGTTTTCTTTTAGTTGTTCAGTTTTGATTAATTATTCCGCAAGCTATGTTATTTTTCTGCATTGTTAGGCTTACCTAGTTATAGGGACTAGGTGCCATCACGACATGTACACGGAGGGCGAACTGGGGTCGTGATAGTTCTGCACTAATTACAGTTGATAGTCTGTTGGTCTAAATATATGATGTATTCTTATGTATGCAAATATTTTAGTTGTATGTAACTAAGTAATTCATCATTAAACATATGGTAATTCAGTTATATATGCTTAAAACTTATATTTCTATTTTTACAAGTAGGTGGTACCATCAACTGAATACTTACATATGGTTAACGATGGAGGGAGAAATTACACTGTCTGCCTGTTAGAGAGAAAATGTGTTCGTGGGAGGTTCCAAGTTTATGAATTTCCATGGCCACATGCTTGGGGTGTATTGAAGAGCAAGTTTCTAATGCCAGAATAATATTGCTCTAACTATTACAAACCAAGTACTGTTGTAATGACATACGATGTGCCTGTGTACCCGCTACCGGAGAGAAATGACTGGAATATACCAGCACATGTTGCAGAGGAGGTTGTACTACCACTCAAATGGAAAAGACCTCCTGGAAGGCCAAAGAAGAAGCGTGATAAACCTTTAAGCAAATTGCAGCAGCTGAAAAATCAACATTCGTGCAGCATATGTGGGCAGGGAGGACATAACAAGCGAACGCGTAAAAATGCTCCATGTAATAAATAGTTAACACTCTGACATGTATTGGTGCTTCAACAATTTGTCAATACTTATGATGACATTGTCAAGTAATAAATTCTCATTGGCAAGTAATAATTTATGAAATGACTTTCGTAAATAGATTCTGAATACATATAGTTGCCTTAATGTATTGGATACAATCGAATATAACCTTGTCCACATATACTTTGAAAGTTTATTATAGACAGTGCCTGAGTTATATACATGACTAGTCAGAATTCATCGGAATACATCTATATACTCAGTTGTAATATAACAATTTAAATTAGTCTGAATTTATATTATCTAACTAGAAAATAACCTACTTAATACATCTGAATTTATATTCTTTAACAAATATTAACTGAATATGAAAGATACATATTAAAGAATATAGCTGAGTACAGAGAAATATAGCTGAATACAGAGAAATACATATGAATAATATAGTTGAGTACAACAGAATATAGCTGAATACAAAAAAAACTGAATACAGCTGAATAATACATTTGAATACAACTAACTACAACTGAATAAAACAGTTGAATACAGTTGAATATGTATAACATGTTTAATACATCTAAATTTGTATTCTTTAATATGTATTAATTGAACTTGAAAGATACATATAACTGACTACAACTGAATACAACTTAATAATACGGTTGAATACAACTGAATACACCTGAATCCAAAAAAATACATCTGAATACTTTAATATAACCTACCATCAGAATACATAAAGTTTCTGACTTGGATATTAACATGTTCAATACCTAAACCCTGTTCAAGCAAAGATACTGAATATTAATACATACTTGAATCTTGTAAGATACATATGAATACAAATTGAAGAATAAGCATGAATACTTATGAACAAACTAGTGAAACAATGATTGAAAAGTTGCAATTGTCATACACAAACACTGTTGATAAAGTGATAAGTTTTTCTAACTAAATACCATCTTCACCAAAAAACTACTCAAAACAGTATTCTTCTTCAAACTACATTCCAAAACAACATTAACCTAAAGCTACTCTAACATTATCTACATCTTTGAATCTGACTCCGTGATTTGCCTAGCAATCTTTGAGGGTGCTTCATTCTCCCTTTTGGCATAAGCGTCTATCTTCCGCATAGCATAGTCCCAGAGGAGAGCACCGTATCTTTGATGGAGTAGATTGGAATCAAATGTTATTTGTGGAACCTCACCAAGAGTGCTCAGAAACTCTGTGTATGCCGCAACATGCACCCCACAATCCCTAAAAAATAATTGATTGAAACAATTAAAAATAATTAATACAATTAGATTTGTATATAACATACAAGAATGATGATTGAATACTTACATGCTCCCAACTTTCTGTTGAGGTATATCTGATATGAAAAAAAACTTCAAAGGGATCATTATGTGACTTGTCAGTGTATGCTGAGTAAGTAGACCAATCTATGCCTTGACTATCTCTATAAAAGCCATTGATTGATAGATACAGAGGTACAAGCTTAGCTAGCTTATCAATCTCAGAATCTACACAGGCATCATGACCTGCAGATATGTACGAGTCATACACTTTGATACATCTCTCCTTGAATGAGATAACAGCCAATACCCAGTGTAGTTTGTCCTTCAAGTTGACTGGTATCAAGACATTATCCACAGTATGCCAAGGTACATTAGCTAGCAATCTGTAGCACCTTATGTACTCACATACCACATCCTCTTCTTTGGCTACATTAGCATTACTATCTATATCAGCATACTTGTCAAAGATTTCAATGAATCTTGTCTTGAATATACAATCAACAGTTGTATACTTGAAGTTTCTTGTTTGATTGTACTTTCCCTTCTTTCTCAGATAGTAGAATATGACGTCAATATGCTATACACAAATTTAATTACATGGTGTGAGTCCAATTAATCAAATTATTAAAGAATACAGTTGTGATGACCCGACCCGTCGTCTCATGTGTTACTGCTCCGTTTCCCCCATTTTTATGCTTCTTCATGTTTCATTATCGGTATGTGGTGTGTTGGAGTTGTTTCGGATTGATTTTGATAAGAAATGATACACTTAGTCTCTTTAAGGAAGGCTTAAGATGGAAAAAGTCAATCGGATGTTGACTTATGAGGTAGAAGGCTCGGATGTGATTTCCGGTGATTCAGTTAGCTTCGGGAAGTGATTTGTCACTTAGGAGAGTGATCGGAATTGATTTTGGAGGTCCGATGTAGAATTAGGCTTGAATTGGCAAAGTTAGTATTTTGGCGAATTCCGGTTGATGGGTGAGATTCTGATACGAGGGTCGTAATGGAATTTCGAGAGTTGTTGTAGCTTCGTTGAGTGATTTTGGATATCTGTGCAAATTTTCAGGTCATTCGGACATCGTTTGGTCGGGTTTTGATCGAATGTGTGTTTCGGAAGTTTTTAAAGAACTTAGGCTTAAATCCGATGAGAATTGATGATTTTAGTGTTGGTTGATGGGTTGTGATGATTGGAACAAGTTTGAGTAATGTTTTAAGACATGTTGGTGCTTTTGGTTGAGGACCCGAGGGCCTCAGAGTGAGTTTGGATGGTTAAACGGGGAGTTTTGGAGTTTGCATTTTTGCTGAAGAGTTGCTGCAACTGGTATTCTCACTTCTATGGGTCTTGGACCGTAGAAGTGGAGACGCTTAAGCAGAGGGTTTTAATACAGAAGCGGCCTATGATATGGTAAGGTAGTTCCGCAGAAGCGGAACAATTTTTGCATCAGCGGGTCCGCAGAAGCGGACGGGTAACGGCAGAAGCGGTTTTGGGATTTTTAATGAGTTTTCGCGGAAGTTGAAAAGAACCGCAGAAGCGGTATCGCGGAAGCGGAGGTAGTGACCGCAGAAGCGGAAATCCCTAGTGAACAGAAGGGTTTTTATTGGATATTTCATCCGCGAGCTTTAGTCATTTTTCCTCCATTGTTGAGTATTTTGAGCGCTCTTTGGGACAAATTGAAGAGGTATTCGAGGAGGATTGATTGGAGGTAAGGTTCTTGGCCTAAATACACGAGGTTATGACAGTTTTAACATGGAAATTGGTTGAAATTCACCAAAAAGGGGTAAAGCTAGGGCATGCGTTTTTGATATTTCAAATTGGGATTTGATAGGTCATCTGAGCTCAGATTTGGAAGTTCTTGGTATGTATGAACTCGTGGCGAGATGAGGAATCCAGTAATGTGAGTTTTGTAATCTTTTAGGAAGCGGGCCCAGCCTCGGGTTTTGCTAGTTTCGAGATTTTTGCTATTTCTCGATTGTTTTCGATTGGGTATTGTTCCCTTAGCATATTGTGATGTATTCGCTATGATTTTTGGATAGATTCGACGCGCGTGGAGGCCAGTTCGAGGAGCAAAGGCATCGCGGGATAGATATTTCACCGGTTCGAGGTGACTAATACTTGTAAATGATATCATGAAGGTTTCAAACCCGGATTTGCACATCATAGTGCTGTATTGAGGTGACTTGCACGTCATATCTGAGTGTGGGGTAGAGCACCGTTGGGGATTATGACTTGGTCCGTCCCGGTTGTTGATTGTTACTGTGTATTTGAGTAAAACAACTTGTTATCATCATAATTTGGGTTCATGTTTGGGCTTCGTGCAAACTTTGTGAATCCTTCGGGTATTGATATTACTGTTTTAGCATATCTTGCATATCATTTGGTTTCAGTCCAAGGTTTTAAATACTATTTTGCAAACTCAGCCATACTTCTAAGTTTTAATAACTCAAATGATAATTTGAATGATATTTCGGGCTGAGAACTATTGTTTTACAAATGCCCAAGGGGCTTATGTTGATTTTTGGACTGAGCATGGATCGGGCTGTACGCCGCAACAATGATTTTGAAACAATGGTAACAATGACACTGTATGATGTAACTTGAAACAGTGGTAATAATGACACTGTATGATGTGACTTGAAACAGTGGTAACAATGACACTGTATGATGTAACTTGAAACAGTGGTAATAATGACACTGTATGATGTGACTTGAAACAGTGGTAACAATGACACTGTATGATGTAAATTGGTCAGGTAACAATGACTGATCGGTCAGGTAATAATGACTGACCAGGAATTAATTGATGCCACGAGATGGCTTGATATTGTGCTTGGGCTATAGGAGCCCTTCCGGAGTCTGTACACACCCCCAGTGAGCGACGTCGATGATAAATAAATATGGATGGCTCGGGCTGCACGCCGCAGTGGGTACTGGAATGTACCATCATATGCATTGCATTGCACTCATGCATTGGTTCCTGGTTGTATTACGTGTCATGACATTCAGCACTCTCATTTCATTGGCATCCATGATACTTCTTGCACTGTTTACCTCATACCCCGGTGTTATTTGTTGATGTAGTGCTGTGCCCGAGGGGCTGACTTACGTGCTGACTTTCACTATTTGTTTCGCATTCATTTGCTAAACTATTGAAAAGAGATATTTTCAAAAGAGGTTTTAACTGAGCCTAGATGTTCTCTAGAGGATTACACGGTTTTACTATTTTCTCAAAGGGTTGTACTGTTCTATATAGCATGATGGGCTGCCTTACGTGATTTCTTGCTGCTCAGCTATTATTTACTTTTATTACTCACTGAGTTGGAGTACTCACTTTACTCCCTACACCTCACGTGCAGTTGCAGCTATGGTTCACCCGGTAGCGGGTTAATAGCTGATTGAAGGTATTACTATTGTAGCTGAGCAAGGTGACCGCCAGCGTTCGTGGCACTGGACTTCGTCTTTTGATTTCGAATTTTATTTTGTATATTATTGGCCCTGTAGTTGTGCCCAGACTTCTTTAGATGCTCGTGACTTGTGACACCCCGGTCGGGCTGTGTTGGGTTGTAAATACCGACTATTATTGTTATTAAGTTGCATTTTACCTAAACATTTATGTTTAATAATTTTGGAACAGGCATTGTTGTTCTGTTGGCTTGCCTTGTCTTCACGAGAGGCGCCATCACGACCGGGTTGGGAGTTGGGTCGTGACAAGTTGGTATCAGAGCCTAGCTTACTAGGTCTCAAGAGTCATGAGTAGGTTTAGTAGAGTCTCGTGGATCGGTATGGATAACTCTGTATTTATCCTCGGGAGGCTGCAGAACCTTTAGGAAAAACTTCACTTTCTTGGAATTCTAATCGTGCTTACTTGATTCAGCTTGAGATATAACTCTTGAAATTCCTTCCACACGTCTGTATGCGCACATGAGTGCTCAGTATTATATGTGCCTTGATGGCTTGTGATTCCCCGATCAAGTGGCGAGATGTGATCTCCATGAGTTTGATGTTGGGCCAGTCTGGAGGACTTGAGGCTGGATCTTGCCTATGGCTTGAGCACTGAGGTGCTGATTGTGTGAGCAAGTGTTTTAAACTTATATGTTCAATATTGTCCTTATTAGCCGGAATGGCGGTTGGACATCCACGTGATGAGTATGTTAGTGCTGCGAGATGTATGTATATGACTTGGTAGTGACGAAGAAGTCTGCAGGATAATAGATGAACTGTTAAGTGATTCGATTCCTATTGTGGTTTGAAGTGTAGCCGAATTATGGGCGCATGAAGAATATTTTTGTATCTTCTAGTTGGGAAGTGAAGTGCGTTGCATGCGGCGGTATGGGTTCAGACTCAAGAAGACTAATGACTGTGTAACGTATATGATGGTGGAAGGTGTGCTAAAATACTAAATTGAGGTGAAGCAGGAGGGTTATCTCCTGCGGAGTGTTCTTAAGTGGTATGATCCCTATGTGTACGTTAGAAGATCTCATGTGTAATTGAAAGGTACGTGGTTGTAAGTTGAAAATTCGGGTCGCTTAAGAAAATGGACTCAACTGATGTGGGGATGAATGCGATGTTTGCCGAGGATTTCAGTACTAGATGATCTGTGTTTTCACAAACTTGTGCATGATTTGAGTTTAACCTCACTATGATATTGTGGCATCATCAGGGTAAAAGTATTATGGGTTATTGAGTGTGTCCTGATATATGGCTTCGAGCCAAGTTGAGGAGGTTGCTGTTGATTAGCTGATCGCACTATTATGTGCATGTTGGTTCCGTTTCGAGGTATGCTGGTGGATCAGTCCTGGTTGCGGAAATTAAGCCGAGGTTGGCACGAGTGAAGCAAAATTTTGACAAAGGTTAGATGGTGCTTCATAGATGTGAGAAAGCACTAGGATGTCTTGAACTATTATTGATAAAGAATGTTCAGTGTATAGAGAAGGAAGATGGTTGTTTGTATTGGTATGAGATCATGTTCTACAGTGTCAGAGTGCTATAAGGCACGAGTGGTTCTGTTCGTTAAGTCATGTAATTTGTAGTTTGAATAAGAGTGGATGACTCTTGAGAATGGTTTTAATGTGTTCAAGATTCTACATGTAACAATCAGGTGCCTTAAGGTCGTGTATGTGGTTAGAGAATGTGTTTCATTGAAAAAGGTGAAGACTTGTGGTATTTTTATGATGATTATGGGATTCTATGTATCGGTATCTAGAAGGTAATGGCAACAAATTCATATTCGCAGTAAGTTCTTCAAGTAGAGCATACGGGAATGTGGTATTTATGGGAACATTTGAGAGGGTATTCAGTGGCCTTTGGGTCTTAGACCGTGTGGTCTTATGTTGGAGTCTCATGTGGTAAACCTGGGTTGAGGCATTGTGGTGCTACAGCAAGAGGGAATGTCAAGTTGATGATGAATCAAAAAGGAAATTAGATAGATGGAATAACTTGATAGTAGACCGAATCGGTATGGTAAGAATATGATTAATTCTTTGTATGTGCTCGAGGTAATGAGCCCTTACAGGTATTGTGCGGCAAAGCTTTTGAGTTTGGACAACTGGCTTAGCTTCGTTTGGATAGGAGGATTCAGTCCTGACAGTTTAGCTTGTACAAATGGAATTGGTAGAGATGTTCTTGCTGGGTTTTACCGTGGTATGGAGATGAATTTATTTTCTATGGTATGCGAAGTATGGAATGTGTAATGATTCTTCTTCTAGATGGGATTGATGGAAGGTCGTGGCTAAATGAGTTGCAGTTCAGTTCTGAAAAGAAGTTCATAAAATTCTTAGGCAATGAGTAGCCTCAGGTAATCAAGGAAATGGTACTGCTGAATGGGAGTGATTTGATGAGTGTGTATGTCTCGGAAAAAGGATAATGTGATTAGACTGATGACACTGCGCTAGTATTATGGTGCTTTCTGGCTAGATCGACTGCTGATACTTAAGTGTGTTTGATGGCATGAAAGAGTTTTAGAATATCTTTCGTGTAATGACTAGGTACTTGAGGTGTAAAATGTATTCATACTGTGGAATTTGGGATCAGGTACAGTGATTCGTGTGCTATATGGAGTTGGAGACTGTGAGTTCTTAGGTATAGACTATGTAGTGGTTGTGGATCGTGTGTATTGGTACCGTTAGCGGCTATTGGGATTTGGATGCCCGAGTGGATCTTTCTTTGCTTGGTATATTAGATTTTGTACATGATATTAGAGTGTAGACTAGATGTCTCAGTGTGGGGTTATTCTAGACTATTGTGCTATGGGTTATGTTAGAAAATGCCACAGGTTGCGTGGCGAGGTGCATCGGATTATGTTCTAGCAGAGTGGTTTGTATTCCAAAGACCAGCGGACGGCTGGGAAGGAGTGCTTTTCTTAATTGGGCTTTCGTGGTGGATGTCAGTATAGAGGTTTCCACCATTGATCCAGTTCCGTTATTGAGGGAATTTGTTTTTCGAATGCGTTCATTGTGGCCGGGCATGTCGCCGGGCGAGATTGTGGATTTCGGTATTGATTTGGTGCCGAGCACCGTATCGTACGGCTCCGGCAGGAGTTATAGTAGTGGAAGGAGCAGCTGCAGGCCTCTTGATGTTGAGTTCATGGGCATGCCGATGTGGCTATGTACTTGTCTTAAGTTAGCTTGGTTGGCCCCGAATTGTGTTGATGAGCGATAGGTTGATTCGATTATTATTGAGCTTGTTAGTGATCTGGGGAGATCTTTGAGTTGCTTTTTCTGTGCTGTGAGACGTTATTATTAGTTGGATCTGGGAACATGTGGTGCGGTTCTATTGAGTATTCATAGAGAAAGTCGAGCGGGAAGAGTAATTGAGTGTTCCTCGGTAAATAGAGTATTGGTTATGATCTATCAAGTTGTGTGTCGTATGTTATTTGTTTCACCGTGGGTGTAATGAATTGCTTTGGTTTCAGACATCAAAAATTGTGTATGGCTATTGATTTTGAACACAGTGACTTGAGGTGCTTCAATGTGTAACATTGTTTGGATAGGATCGCGCATTGTAGCGAGGCTACGTGGAGTTATGACCTTTCGGGGTAGCTTTAGGTGTTCTATTTCTATGATGTGAGACGGGGTCTCAGCCTTGTGTTGTAATGGTACTGATGAGCTTGAGTCCTGTGTTGATGTGTCATATCACCATAGTAGTGTGTTGGATTCGAGGTGATCGTTGGAGTCCTTAATGAATACGAACAGATTCAATTCTCAGCTTGTTGGAAGGATAATATCGAGGTTCGGCTTGGAAATCTGCTATGGTATTAGTCTAAAAGTAAGTGGCTTCATGAATGGTTGATCTGAGAAATGGTTATGATTTATTACGTGTTTCATTTATCGTTGGCTGTATATGAAAGTGTTGGAATAAGGCCTTAGTTGATAAGAGGTTTTCTACCGGTATCCGGGTGTTGTGGGCAACTGCTGTGAATAGAAGTTATCGTTTCGAGTTTTGAGCTATATAGTATATCATCTGATTGAGGGTTATTACAGCCGGTTCAGGCTTATTCTGAGTATAGATGTGAGGTTCTGATCTTGTGTATGATTTCGAAAAGTGCAATGTGGTTCTACGGTTAATGGTCTAGATGTACTGAGAAATTCCAGCTATATTGTGTTATGGGACCTATGCGAGATAGGGCGACGTGGGATCGCCCCGGGTATATGCTTGGTAAGGTCATTCAGCTATTGGTGGGCTTTTAGTACAACTCTGGATATGCTCGAGGACGAGCGTTTGTTTAAGTTGGGGAGGATGTGACTACCCGACCCATCGTCTCATGTGTTACTGCTCCGTGTCCCCCATTTTTATGCTTCTTCATGTTTCATTATCGGTATGTGGTGTGTTGGAGTTGTTTCGGATTGGTTTTGATAAGAAATGAGACACTTAGTCTCTTTAAGAAAGGCTTAAGATGGAAAAAGACAATCGGACGTTGACTTATGAGTTAGAAGGATTAGATGTGATTTCCGATGATTCGGTTAGCTTCGGGAAGTGATTTTTGACTTAGAAGTGTGATCGGAATTGATTTTGGAGGTCCGGTGTAGAATTAGACTTGAATTGGCGAAGTTAGTATTTTGGGAAATTCCGGTTGATGGCTGAGATTCTTATTCGAGTATCGAAATGGAATTCTGAGAGTTGTTGTAGCTTCGTTGGGTGATTTTGGATATGTGTACAAATTTTCAGGTCATTCGGACATCGTTTGGTCCGGTTTTTAATCGAATGCGTGTTTCGGAAGTTTTTAAAAAACTTAGGCTTGAATCCGATGAGAATTAATGATTTTAGTGTTGGTTGATGTGTTGTGATGATTGGAACAAGTTTGGGTAATGTTTTAAGACATGTTGGTACTTTTGGTTGAGGTCCCAGGGGCCTCGGGGTGAGTTCAGATGGTTAAACGGGGAGTTTTGGAGTTTGCATTTTTGCTCAAGAGTTGCTACAACTGGTATTCTCTCTTCTGGGGGTCTTGGACCGCAGAAGCGGAGACGCTTAAGCGGAGGGTTTTAACGCAGAAGCGACCTGTTGTATGGTAAGGTAGTTCCGCAGTTTCAGAACAATTTTTGCATCAGCGGGTCTGCAGAAGCAGACGGGTAACTGCAGAAGCGGTTTTGGGATTTTTAATGAGTTTTCGCGGAAGCGAAAAAGAACCGCAGAAGCGGAGGTAGTGACCGCAGAAGTGTAAATCCCTAGTGAACAGAAGGGTTTTTATTGGATATTTCATCCACGAGCTTTAGTCATTTTTTCTCCGTTGTTTAGTATTTTGAGAGCTCTTTGGGACAAATTGAAGAGGTATTCAAGGAGGATTGATTATAGGTAATTTCCTTGTCCTAAATACACGAGGTTATTATAGATTTAACATGGAAATTGGTTGAAATTCACCAAAAATGGGTAAAGCTAGGGCTTGAGTTTTTGATATTTCAAATTGGGATTTGATAGGTCATTTGAGCTCGGATTTGGAAGTTCTTGGTATGTATGAACTCATGGCGAGACGAGAAATCCAGTAATGTGAGTTTTGTAATTTTTTATGAAGCGAGCTCGGGGCTCGGGTTTTGCTAGTTTCGAGATTTTTGCTATTTCTCGATTATTTTCGATTGGGTATTGTTCCTTAGCATATTGTGATGTATTCGCTCTGATTTTTAGATAGATTCGACGCACGTGGAGGCCGGTTCGAGGATCAAAGGCGTCGCGGGATAGAGATTTCACCGGTTCGAGGTGAGTAATACTTGTAAATAATATCCTGAGGGTTTGAAACCGTGGATTTGCACATCATAGTTCTATATTAAGGTGACTTGCACGTCAGATCTGAGCGTGGGGTAGAGCATCGTTGGGGATTGTGACTTGGTCCGTCTCGATTGTTGATTTTTACCGCGTATTTGACTAAAACTACTTGTTATCATCATAATTTGGGCTGATTGACATGTTTGGGCTTCGTGTCAACTATGTGAATCCTTCGGGGATTGATATTACTGTTTTAGCATATCTTTCATATCATTTGGTTTCAGTCCAAGGTTTTAAATACAATTTGGCAAACTCAGCCATACTTCTATGTTTTGAAAACTCAAATGATATTTTGGGCTGAGAACTACTATTTTACAAATGCCCAATGGGCTTATGTTGATTTCTGGACTGAGCATGGATTGGGATGTGCGCCGCAATAGTGCTTTTGAAATAGTGGTAACAATGACACTGTATGATGTAACTTGAAACAGTGGTAACAATGAGACTGTATGATGTGACTTGAAACAGTGGCAACAATGACACTGTATGATGTAAATTGGTTAGGTAACAATGACTGACCGGTCAGGTAACAATGACTGACCAGGAATTAATTGATGTTACGAAATGGCTTGATATTCCGCTTAGGCTGTATGAGCCCCTCTGGAGTCTGTACATACCCCCAGTGAGCGCCGTCGACGATAAATAAATATGGATGGCTCGGGCTGCACGCTGCAGTGGGTACTGGAATCTACCATCATATGTATTGCATTGCACTCATGCATCGGTTCCTGGTTGTATTACGTGTCATGACATTCAACACTCTCATTTCACTGGCATCCATGCTACTTCTTGCACTGTTTACCTGATACCCTGGTATTATTTGTTGATGGAGTGCTGTGCCCGAGGGGATGACTTACGTGCTGACTTGCACTATCTGTTTCGCATTCATTTGTTTAACTATTGAAAAGAGATATTTTCAAAAGAGGTTTTAACTAAGCCTAGATGTTTTCTAAAGAATTACACGGTTTTACTGTTTTCTCAAAGGGTTGTACTGTTCTATATACCATGATGGAGTGCCTTACGTGATTTCTTGCTGCTCAGCTATTATTTACTTTTATTACTCACTGAGTTGGAGTACTCACTTTACTCCCTGCACCTCGCGTGCAGTTGCAGGTATGGTTCAACCGGTATCGGGTTAATAGCTGATTGAAGGTATTACTATTATAACTGAGCAAGGTGACCGCCAGCGTTCACGGCACCGAACTTCGTCTTTTGATTTCGAATTTTATTTTGTATATTATTGGCCCTATAGTTGTGCCCAGACTTCTTTAGATGCTCGTGACTTGTGACACCCCGGTCGGGTTGTGTTGGGTTGTAAATACCGATTATTATTGTTATTAAGTTGCATTTTATCTAAATATTTTTGTTTAATAATTTTGGAAGAGGCGTTGTTGTTCTGTTGGCGGTCCTTGTCTTCACGAGAGATGCCATCACGACCGGGTTGGGAGTTGGGTCATGACAATAGTTGAAGACAGAGAAATACATATGAATAATATAGTTGAATATAACTGAATACAGCTAAAAAACAAACAATACAACTAAATACAACTGAATAATACAATTGAATACAACTTAATACAACTGAATAAAACAGTTGAATACAACTGAATAAGCTGATTAAAACAGTTGAATAAAACTGACTACAGCTAAATATAGAGACAATACATATGAATAATAGAGTCGAGAACAAACTGAATACAGCTGAAATCAAGAAAAATACAACTGAATACAGCTGAATAATACAGTTGAATACAATTGACTACAGCTGAATACAGCTGAATAAAATACTTGAATACAACTGACTACATATGAATAAAACAGTTGAATACAACTGACTACAGATGAATACAGCTGAATAAAACAGTAGAATACAACTGACTACAGCTGAATATAGCTGAATACAGAGAAATACATATGAATAATACATTTGAGTACAAACTGAATACAACTGAGAGCAAGAAAAATATAACTGAATACAGCTGAATAATACAGTTGAATACAACTGACTACAGCTTATTGAAACAATTTAATAACACTGACTATAGCTGAATATAGCTGGATAATGATGTCATTGCATTCATCAAACATTTCATCATATAGAGTGTTTGAAAACAGTAAAAATACTACAACAGAATACAATCAAATGCATGTTATTATTCAAAGAAATTTGTCAGTTATAATATATCATACATGAATACATATGAATACAACTAAATACATACTAGAAATTTAAACATTTGAAATCAACAAATAAATACATTGAAATTAGAAGGAAAAATAATGATGGGAACCTTGAAAAGTCCTTAAAAATACAACTATAAAAATACATCATAATACATATACATACGTATAAATACAACTAAATACAAAGATAATACAAATGTATTTCATCAGAAAATTACCTTTTCTTCGACTTTATCTAAGCTTTTACTTGCTTCAACCTCCTTCCCCTTGACAGATGAAGCTTCAGAGATATGGATTTTTCTCTTTTCCGGAATGGGAAGTCTTGTCTTCTTCATTCATTTCTCGACTTATGTTTCTTTGAGATTTTCATGTCGAGCTTTTGTTCTCTTCTACAAAGCAATATTTTTGGCTAAACCTGCATCCAATTCCCCTTGAGTGATTTGCAAGGAGAAAGAGGGCCCATCAAAATTGAGAATTTTAGTGGGTATACCTCTATTAATCAACTTGCGGGGTGTATTCTCAAACATTGTGAGAATACGATTTAGGTACTATTGATTAGATACAATTTAGTGAGTAGAGAGGTTGAGAATAAGCAAAATAGCGAAAATAAAAAAAAAAGCTTACCACACTACTTATAGAAACAAGTCAGTACAATGTAGATGAAGCGTTAGGGTTTACCCGAGATTGGGGAAGGAGGAAGCTGCGTTGTGGGTGAGAGGATTCTAAATTTTAGCGCGATTACAGGGGATTTGGAATGAAAAATAGATGGTATCAATAGAGAGAGAGGGAGAATTTGTATGGAAAATGGTATCTATGAGAGAGAAAATATGAGAATGGAGAGAGGGAAATAAAACATAGTGTGTATAATGGCTTAAGTGTAGGAAATACCCAAAATTAAATTTTTTGCTATAAATCATATAACATATCTATAGGATGTAATTTATTGAAATGGTATTTATTTTAAATAAATAGAGGGTTAACCTATTCTATAGGAAGTAAAAATTCCTTAATTAATAGAAGAGTTTCCAAGTTGATCCAGTACTTAGAGGCCCATACGTTTTGAACAAACATGCTTTATTTAGTCATCTACCAAGCTAGAATCTCATATATGCATCTTACGATTACATGTGTCGGTAACATGATTCTCTTTAACACAAACTCTGGGTTAGCACTATATTTTCGTAATAATGTGAGACACAAGGTGTGTTTGGTATGAAGGAAAAAATATTTTTATTCTGGAAAATGAGTGGTTTGATCGCGTATTTTTACTTGTTTGGTTGGTAGAGGGAAAAGAAATTTATTTTCTAGTGTTTGGCTAGAGGGTAGAAATTATTATTAAAAGAAAATAACTTTTTCTACTACTTTACTTCATGAAAAGAAAATACTCATTTAGTTGAAATAAAAAAAATACTTTTTACTATATTATTTTGTTTAAATGAAAGAAAATATTTTTTCTAAATCATGAAAATAAGGTACATTTTTTGTTGAAATGAAAGAAAATATTTTTTACATTATAAAAAAATACTCTATCTACGACATGAAACGAAAGTACTCTTAATAATATTTTTATTTACGGCGAGGGTCCGAGGCAGGGATGGGCCGAGGGTTGGGTGGGGATAAGGGTGGGTGTGATGTAGGATGGGGAGAGTAGGGGTCGGGGGATCAAAGCCTTCCACGCTCCACGCTGGATTTACATGTTGTACTTTCCCATTAGTGTAACGACCCGAATTTTTGTTTTAATAATTTGAGTCTCGTTCAGGGGCTCAAGACCCCGAGAAGCTTCGTAATACATATTATGACCCGCATGTATGGCCAAGTTTGGTTTTTGTAAGATTCGGAGTTAAATTTAAAAAAAAATCAAAATCTTATTTTTGAAGCTCAAATGGAAAGAGTTGACCGGAATGTTGACTTTTGAGCAAACGACCCTGAAATGGAATTTAATGATGTCAATAGCTTCGTATGGTGATTTCGGACTTCGACGTTTGTCCGAATATGGATTTGGAAGTCCATAGGACAATTCGACACATTTTGGCAAAATAATAAAGTTGACGTGCTCTAATTATATTATCTTATATGTGGAAGAGGTCTATTACCATGATGGATACCAATTGGATATGATAGCAAGTGTACGAGGTGTACCATAAGATATATGGGGTCTAAGGAAAGTCCTAAGTCTAAGCCAAGTTGAAAATTTTCATAATCGACTAAAGTTGCAAATGAGTACGCACAAGACCTCACTTTGGACGAGCATATCTACATATATACAATGATATATATTATGGACAATCTATAAAATGAAAGATCTTTGATTCTAGTTCTAACGCTTTAAACCGATCGTCATTTGGATACTCCTACAAGAAGTTATGGCCAAATTACAAAACACTGGCAGAAGTTGTACTACCGCGCCGCCCCACGCGGTGCCCGGTGCGCCGTGCCTGTAAACAATTTCAGAATGGTCCGAAATTTCATTTCCAGGCACATTGTGGAATAGACAACCCGTGCCCCGCGACTCCCCGCACGGCGTGGCTATACAAAAACTCAGTTTTATGACCGAGCCCCATTTCATTTAACTCGTTTAGGGGTAATATTTTTGGGTATTTTTCGGTGTTCTAGAGAGAGGGGAGAGTATTTTATAGAGAGAAGGAGGAAACCCAACATTCAAATCATCCAATCTTGCATCAACCTTCAAGAATCAAAGAACTCAATTACAAGATCTTCATCTAAGAGGTAAAGTTATAACCATAGCCTTAAGTTTCGGGTTTGGTGTAATAGATGGGGGAATAAGTGTATGATTCTTAGGTGTAAGAGTATTATGAATACATGTATGTACAAATAAATCTTGTATGAAGACTTTCGAGTTCAAAAAGGTAAAGATTGGGTTGAAAATGATAGAAATCTTCAAAACTTTAAGTGAAGAATTGAAAGACCATTCGATGTCGTATTTTGATAAAATTTGTATGGTTGAACTCGTGGTTGGATGGCGGTTCATATTCTGTAATTTTTTGTCGGTTTCCAAGACGTGGGCCCCACGATCAAAGTTTTACTTAATTTTATATTTTATCGAAAAAAATGTAGTAGCTTCTTATGAAATTGATTCTATAATTTTTGTTGACTATATCGAATTATTATGACTAGATTGAAGCTTTGGATGAATTTGTGAGGCAAAGGCTTGTTGGAATTTTGAATTGGTAGCAAAGCGGGGTAAGTGTTTGGTCTAACCTTAGCTTAAGGGATTAGGAGTTGTGTCCTATTTGTTATGTGTTATTTGTTGAGTACGACGTATATGCATGGTGACGAGTATCTATGCGTTAGTGTCAATCATGCCTGTTCTTATACGTCGATTAATGTGACTCTGATTCATATTGTGTATGCTCTATATGATAATTTCTATTGAGGAACATGACTTGTGGAATTTTTATTCTTAATTGCACATGGTAGAGCGTTGGTTCAAGTTGAGTATTGGTGATAGTTGAAGTGATTAAATGTTGGATTAAGAATTGGTTATAGCTGTTTCTCCCTTGCCGGGACAGTTGTTATGATTACTATTAGCTATATATTTGGAACGGGTTGCGCGTGGCAATAATTATTATATATTTTGATTGGGTTGCACGCCACAATAATTATTATATATTTTGATCGGGTTGCACGCCGCAATAATTGTTATATATTTGGATCGGGTTGCACACCGCAATAATTATTATATATTTGGATCGGGTTGCATGCCGCAACAATTATTATATATTTGGATCAGGTTGCGCGCCACAACAATTGTTATATATTTGGATCGGGTTGCACGCCGCAACAATTATTATATATTTGGATCGGGTTGCACGCCTCAATAATTATTAAATATTTGGATCGGGTTGCACGCCGCAATAATTATTAAATATTTGGATCGGGTTGCATGCCGCAATAATTATTATATATATTTGGATCGGGTTGCATGCCGAAATAATTATTATATATTTGGATCCGGTTGCACGCCACAACAATTATTATATATTTTGATCGGGTTGCACGCCGCAATAATTATTAAATATTAATTGGTTTGGATCGGGTTGCACGCCGTAACAGTAATATATGATTGGGATCGGGTTGCATGCCGAAACAAGAAAGAATAAAAGTGAATTTTGATTCTTACGGTGAGGACGTGAGTTAAAGCACGAAGGGCGGTGTCGTGCACTTCCTGTTTGTTGTGTTTAATTGTTGTTATCAATTCAAGTATTTTAACGGTTTAGAATTTTCCTTACTACTGTGATCCTTTGTGTTGGAATCCGTATTATTTTTCAATACCTCGCCACATTTATATATATCTTTCAATACTTCAAATTTTAATAATTTTTACATTTTTAACTCAAGGGATTACTCAACTAAATTTTCCTTAAACTGTTTGAGGTTGTACCTTACTTAAAAAGGAAATTCTACTATGTATTGATTTATTGATTTCTCGTATTAAAGGTAATGATTCATTTTGTCACACCTCCTTTTTGACACACCTACCCCGAAAGGATAATGTATAAGGGAATTTTTCCATTTTAAGTGATATTATTCGAAATGGGATTATTTATTTATTTCAGAGTCGCCACTTGGGATAGGTTTGGCTTTTGGTGTCCCAAGTCACCGGTTTATCTTGAATCCCAAATCGAGGAAATTTCGACTTCTCGAATGAAGTCTGCGAACAAGAAATTCTGAATAAGGAATTCTGTTAACCCGGGGGAAGATGTTAGGCACCCCGGATCCCGTGGTTCTAGCTCGGTCGCTTAAATTATTATAAATGGCTTAATATCTGATTTTAATACATGTCATCCTATAGTGCAATTTTAAAATTATTTACCGCTTTTAATTAATTTTAAGGAAATTGAAAGTCGTTTAAACTTGTTTTTGGATCACGTCACATGAAATGCACCCGGATCCTCGACACATTTGATTCAACGTTTTGGGATTTGGATTTGGGTCACATGAAATGCACACCCGAATTTAGGAAGGTAAAATTATTAAAGAACGCACCTAAGTGACTAACGTATTATTAACTTTGCGGGAGGCCATGAAAATTCGTTAAATGGCATGTCCCGAGTTCTAAATATTTTTAATGAAGTAATTAAAGAGGGCCACGCAATTTGTAATTTTATTTGGTGCAGCATACCTCAAATTATTTTAAGGATCATCCTAAAATGAACTATTATTTTCTACTAATGATTGTCTATAAAAACAACTTACTTAATTAGCACTGCAAATTAATTATTATCGAAAATATTAAAGGTTCAGGCCTCAAGATAAAGTCCAAATTTAAACAAGAGGGAAACCTCTTAATTCAAATTTGCTGCTTAACTTGGAAGGCCCAAAATTATATTGCAAGATTAAACTAATGATTTCAAATAGGAATTTAGGCCTCTAGCATTTTTTGGGCTTCGAAACCAGCCCAAGAGGAGTGAAAATACCTTCAGCTTTATAAAAGCTGTCCAAATGGCTGGGCTTGAGTACATGCCCAATTTGAAGAGGTCTGTCCTTAACAGACTGCCAAGTGCATTGGCCCAAGGCTAAAAATACTTGGATTCCTCATCAAATAACTGGACCTAATGTTAGGCCTGGTTTTCATGGACCAAATAATGTAAGCAGCAACAGAAACGGAAATATACACATGACTATGAGATCCAAATTTGATTATCTAATTCGATGTTGACGTCAATTAACGTTAATCTGATCCATAGGCTATCTTCTTTTGAATCTCACTCGGCGATTAGTGGATAAACAAGTAATGATATACATGTGCATGAATTGGATTTATTTTCTCAGATACCAAACTTCTAATCAATTATCCTAAAGACTAAAATATAGGAATTAATGCATTGATACACCAGATTATTTCCAGCACCCCTTAAACTAATAGAAACATGCTAACACGGGTCAACTATTCAATTCGTGATTCAACTTCTGATGGAGCAAACAACTGATATTTGAAAATCTAGCAAGGAGAGTTTAGAGTAAAAATTCATACGCAAAATACAGGGGCAATTACTGATAAAGTCCTAAACCAATTTCTATACTTGAATTAACAATAGCTTATAACACCTATCTAAATTATTAAATTGAAACAAACACATAGAATCCTGCTACAGTTCACAGTCCGCAATTAATACAATAAGGTTTAAGCTAAGTGATGGAGTTACTTGAAACATAATGAATTAACCAATCATTCAAAGGACAAACAACAACAGAAAAAATCAGTGCAACACTTTTATTCCACTTCTAACTGGAGAGCTACATCAGGACCAATTCAGGATGTGTACCTGGAAATCAACCCAAAAATAAAGTGAAGTTGAAGTCATCTAGGTAGCAACAAACAAACAACAATTAATCAACAACTGGAGATCAATTTCTAGCCCATAAGTAGTGTAAAACAACCAGGAAATAGTTTCAAATGAACAAATAGCAGCGAACAACCAAAATCAGCCTGAATGACCCAGTTAAAACTCAAAACTCAACTCAGGAACTTCTGAAGCTTCGACTAATGGATTTCTAGGGCAAATCAAACCACTTTTTAACTTTATATAAGCTGAAAATTTAATTCAAAGCTGGAACTCAAGGTTTTCCTCAGTAATTTCAATGGAATAGTGATTTTTTGGAGTTTTTGTTGCCCTGAAGTTTCAGAACTTTTCAGTATTTCTAAGTCTAATTTATTTTTGGATTTTTGGTTTTTCTGATATTTCTAGGCTCCTCAAATTTTGAATTTTGATTTTTTTCAGATCTGAAACTTTCTAAAACTTCTCAGATTTTCCCTCTCAAAACTTTTCAGATTTTTTAAACCTCTAAGCTTGCCTTGCAAGGCAAGGGGCATGCCTTTTTATAGACAAAACTAGGGCAGCATCAGATTTTTCCTTTTACATTTTAAGTCCCTCTTTTATTTTCAGATCTTAGCTATTTGGTCCTTTAGTTATTGGTTTGTTGGCCAAGTAACACTATTAAGTTCCTGAAATTCAAATTAGAACCCCCTTCTAGAAGGTTCTATTTTAGTTACTGCATGGTTTTCTTAATTGAACTACCTATACTACCCGTACATTAATTCTTAAATTATTAACCTATGTTAACTAAACCCCAGCCCCTTTTACCCAGGTCAAAATTGACTATGGTTAATTAACCAAGGAGCTGGAATGATCAGCTATAACCAAACCAATTTGATCAGTACTAGAAATTAATTCTAATTAACCAAGTGTCTTAAGGCTAAATTTGTTATTAAACTAACAAAACAATAAACTAACAATTAAAATCAAACAAATAGAACTGAAAATACACTATGAAGAGTGGCAAAATAAACAAAACGAAATCAAAATGTAAAACAGTAGCAAACAGGGAATCCTACGGTTAAAATTTAACAGGCAATCAAATCAAATAACAAGAACGAAATTAAAACTATAATCAGAACAAATTAGAACCCTAAATCAATCCTAACTCAAACAAAAAATGAAAGGAATATTGAAGATAAATCGAAAGAAAAACAAAACAGAAAACTATGCATTAAAGGAAAAATTTACAAATAACGAAGGAAAGGAAATTTAAGGACACTCACTGATTTTGGGCCTTAAATCGACTGACTTCGAATCCGGTCCCCAAACAATGTTATGTGCTTGTTCTTGCCAAGAACAAACACATAGCATTATTTCGGAACCTGTTCGAACACTGATTAGCCTTAGAAATCCGATCCAGTCTTTGAACAAAACCCTAGATTTAAAATTCGAGGGATTACAACTAGATTTGGGGGATTTTGGTTTAGGATTCGGGAAGAGCAGGTCGAGGAGGCCATGGGGTGTGATTTTGGTGAGGTTTGAGGGCGGCGCCGCCATCGGAGAACAAAGGCGGCGGCTAGGGTTCATGGTTTCAAACGAAGATTCGAGGGGTTTGGGCGGATTTTGAAGAAAACTGAACTTAGATTTGGAATGAGGAGGAGGAGGAGAAGGTATGGTGTAAATTTGGGAGTCATCGAAATAGTTTGTCATCTCCGCCGGTAAATTTGACGGAGAATGTTAGGGCGGCTGGCTTCTCAAGGGTTTGGAAAGTTAGAGACGGAATGGGGTGTCTGAAGGGGGGTAGGTGTGGTTCAGAAAGATTTATATTTATGGATGGGGGCTTCAGGACCGTTAGATTAGATAGCATCGACGGTAAGAGGTTGGACCGGGTATTGGGTAATTTGGGCTTGGATTGGTATGGGGCAGGTTTTGGTCTGGGCTGAAATTTACAACAGCCCAATATTTAGACTATCACAAGCTGGCGCGTTTTCCTTTCTCTTTCTTTTCTTTTCTTTATTTCCTTTCTTTTATTCGTTTTTTTTTGAATTTTTGTTTAATACAAAATTAAAATAAAGACCTGATTTAATTCTACAACTAAACTAAATAATTTTCTAAAATTAACTAAATCCTAATTTAAAAGAAAACTAAGGACCAAATCAAAAATTAAAAGTAAAATGCAAAGAGGACTATTTTTGTTATTTTCTGCCATTTCTTGTAATGTCAATTAACTAGTGGAACTAAAAAAGAACATAAAATCAGGTCCTAAATGTAAGTATGCCATTTTTATATTTTTATGAATTATATCAATTAAAAATGCACAAAAATGCAAACAAACACAAAATCATGCAATTAATTCCATAAAATTATATAATAAAAGAAAATCCTAATTTTAAGAATTCTATAGGAATAATTCAAATGAGGCAAAAATCACGTGCTCACACATTCTATTTTGTACTTTAATTGAAAATGGTATTTTCTTTATTAAGTGATTTAAAAAAAATAACTTCATCTTTTCTTGTTGATGTCCTAATTAAGTAGTAAGTTGTACTCTACTTTATGTTAAGTGAATGAGGCTCATTGCATATATTCTTAATTGTATTGGGTGTGGAACCTTTGAACTTAGTGAAATGAGAATATTGTTGTGCAATGTGAGACAGAAATATGTGGGCACAAGGTGCCGGGGAAAAAGATTATGGTTTTATTTAATGGCATGTGAGTTGTCCATGCGATTTTAATATAAATATGGGCACGAGGTGCCGTGAAAAATGTGAAAGTGGGTTGCCATGTGATTTTTATATAAATATGGGCACGAGGTGCCGTGAAAAATGTGAAAGTGGGTTGAGACCTATATTATTTATGATTTTGAAATGAAGCATCACAAGGTGACCTTTACTTGCAAGGAAATATATTTATTGATAATCATATTAACCTAGAGATTATTACTTGAAGGACTTGACTAATTGATTGCACTTGTATTTATTATGTGTTGAGAAACATTTATGATGTTTTTGTCGCCTGTTATTTATATCACTGGTTGATCATTGTTGCCACCATTATTATCTGCTTCCTATTATTTTGTACGCTATATTGCCCAGGTTTATTTGATAGTCTGGTACTAGCCTCGTCACTACTTCGCCGAGGTTAGGCTAGACACTTACCAGCACATGGGTCGGTTGTGCTGATACTACACTCTGCACTCTTTTGTGCAGATCCAGGTATTGTTCGCTAGTAGCTATGCAGATTCTTGCCGAGGAGACTCAAGGTAGTCATGTCGCTGCGTTCGCAGGCTTCGGAGTCACCTTCTTATTTTATATTCTCACTACTGTACTTATTTCCTTATGGTTGTGTTTAGAAATGGTAGCGAAAAGGAAAAGATCTATAGAGCTTATGACTTGTACTACCAGGTTTTGGGAAGATGTTCATTGTATAAGAATTCTATTTTAGAAGAATTTTAGATGTTATTATTCATGGTTGTTATTCCTCAATTATTAGGCTTACCTGGTCCTTAAGACTAGGTGCCATCATGAAACCCAACGGAGGGGAAATTGGACCGTGACAAGTTGGTATCAGAGCTCTAGGTTCATAGGTGCTACAAGTCATAAGCGAGTTTAGTAGAGTATTGCAGATCAGTACGGAGACGTCTGTACTTATCTTCGAGAGGCTACAGAACTATTAGGATAACCTTACTTCTTTCATTCGTTATCGTGCGATATTGATTCAGCTTGAAGTGTATATCTTATGTTCTTTTGCAGCCACTCTTGTATGGAATTGGGCACTACGCCAATGGTTTGTGATACCGTAAAAGGGTTATGAGAGAGCCAGGGTTGCTCAACCATTGTTACCATGTGTCGTTCAGAATCAAGGTTATAAAAGTGCAGAGAGATCTTTCAGTTGTGCGCATGGGAGTGCATCGGAGTTTGACATCTGGTTGATATGTACAATCTTAAGAAGGTTTAATTGGTTACGTAATCATCATAAGTGGATGTAGATATAAAGATAGTTAGTGGTATTAGAGACTATGTGGTTCATATGGGATTTCTAATTAGCGAAGAGTACATACTAGCAGCCAAGACACTAGAGGAAGTAAGTTTAACTGTCATGAGGATGACAATCGCCAAGTAAGTGGCTTGAGGTGTCTTATGACTGGTATCGTACGAGCGGTGAAGGTTAGTATTGTGGATCGTCAGGAATGTGTCTTATGATTTCGCACCAAGTGAGGGGAGTCCACTATCAACGATCAGATTGCGGGGTCATGTGTTATACCAATTTTGGCCTGAGATATATTTGTGTGGTATTGAAAGGTTTCCCAAAACTTGTATATGATCAAGAGCTGAGATTTGAACGGGATGATGATGAGACTTGAGATATTCCATCATCCTTAATAATTATACATTTCAGTATCAGCGGGATCATGGAAACATATTCAGTATACTCATAGTGCTTAAGTTAATCACAACACTCGCGTGGGCCAGTCATCTTTAATATACCCGTGGCATGGAATTTCCTACAATGGTTAATTAAGTTATCCGGTACAAACTCAGTTTGAGCAGTCAAACTGCGGATGGGTTGTTACGAAAATTGTGATACTAGGAACATCCTAAGAAATTGTCATAGTCTTGGGAGAAATCTTTTCCATCAGAGCAAACGTGCCACGTACTCCATTACAGTTACTACTCTACTTACACTACCAATAAGGGGTGGAGGAAAAGTGGGTAGATGGCGCCTAAGAGGTGGAGGCCCGACCTATTGATGTATTTGCTATGGTATAACTGAGGTCGCTACACTAGATGGATTCGTTACAAGTACGAACTCGAGTTATCATAAAGGAACAATTTCCTTAACTTGATTAGGTTATGAGTATCAGGGCAAGTCCTCCTAATATGCTCTACTCGTGAGTGAGCTTCAAAATCTTAAATTTACTTATGTGAATACTCCTGTTGGGAGATTATATGGAGATAGCTATGTCTATCATTATGTGTTAGTAACTAAAAATAGATATGATGTGGGTTTTGATGTGATTTTAGAAAAAATAATTTAAATTGCGAATTTTATTCCCTATCAGTGTGAGGGTTCATTATATGTTGTGGTTTTGTTTGATGGAATTTATTTAGAAGAAAAAAAGAAAGCAAATAAAAGAATTTCAGTTGGCACAATGTGCATATTACTTGTGGTATGGAGTTGAGGACGAGATCCTCGTATTTTTATATGATATGAGATATTTCAACCAGCTACAAGCTGCGGTGGATGTCATATAAGGACGAGGTCCTTGTGGTGAAAAATTTATGTGTTTAAATTATCCCTTGTGAAATTAAAAATTAGTACTACAGTACTTATAGGGAGTCATGCCTATGACGCTTATTTTAAAATTCTTGTATGAATATCTCTGTGCATAATTTGCCAATTTATGTTGTAACTATTGAGTTGTTTCCCACAAGATAAGTTCTCACGTGGCGTTAAATGTGACTCATTAATTTGGGTAATTAATTTTGACGTCTTCATGCCTCGTTGTTAGAAAATGGAGGTTTGAAACGATATTTTTTTACTTATTTCCTTATGGTTGTGTTTATAAATGGTAGAGAAAAGAAAAAAAAATCTAAAGAGCTTATGACTTGTACTACTAGGTTTTGGAAATATGTTCATTGTATAAGAATTCTATTTTAGAAGAATTTTAGATGTTATTATTTATTTTTTTGGTAATTAAAGCTTTCATTAATAACAAAAGGTATTTATAAATCAATCAGACTTTATACTCAGTCTGATTTTGTCTTTACCTCAATCTCTCCATAACCTCCTACTTACACATCTTACAATGATTTCTAACTACCTAGGGAATTTACATCATTATAATATCCTCTTAGCAGTACTACTAGCTCGAACATGACATATATATGCAATCTCTCTAGCTATTGTATCCACTGTAGTTTCCTTTTGCTCAAAAATTCTTTTGTTTCTTTACATCCATATTGCATACACATATTCTGTGTATATAAGTTTAATTATTCTTGATCTGGCAGATTTCCCTTTGGTGTTCTATTCTATCCAGTATTGCATTTGATTCCATGTAGTCAAATTTTTCCAAGCGATCTGTATCCATTGCATAATCTTCTGCCATATATGTCTTCCTGTTGGGCATTCAGCAAATAGGTGATCTCTTCTTTCTACTACTATTTTTCACATGACACAACAACTATCCACTTGAATTCCCGATGATTATAATCTTGCAGCTATAAGAAGTTTGTTCTGCTGCTGCAACCAAGTGATAAACATTGCTTTTGGCCTTGCTTCATTGTTACACATAAGATTCCTCTATGTTACTTTAGGCAGCTCCCTTACCATTTTCAGATAGATGTTTCTGATCATACTTTTGTTCTTCAAATCTTCTGGTGGTACATGTCCTAAGTTCTTTCATGCCTTGAGAATCTTCTTGACCATCCAACTAGCTTTCAAGGGAATGCTCATAGTCTCCAGTGTCTATTTTTTATGTAATATTCATGGATCCACTTAATCCATAGAATTGTTTTTTATTCTTCAGATCCCAGCAAGTTTTACCGATGGCAGCTTTGTTCCGCAGTTTGAGGTTAGTTAGATTCAAACATCCTGCTGTTTTAGGCAAGCACATCCTGCTCCAAGCTACCAAGACTTTCTTGGTGATTTCATTTGATCCTGACCAAATGTAACTTCTATAATACCCTTCAATTGCTTTCATCACCTTAGCAGGAATAATGAATAATTGTGTCCAATATGATTGAATACCAAATAATATTGATTTCACCAATTGCACTCTCCCTGCATATGATAGTTTCTTTGCAGTCCATTATGATATTATTGCTGTGATTTTGGTGATTAGAGGTTGCCATTCCACCAGTTTTAATTTTCTAGTGGATAATGGAATCCCTAAGTACTTGACTAGCAGTTATCCTTCTTTGTAGCCTATAGCTTGTTGAATTTCCTTCTTGTGCATCTCTGAAACTCCTCCATAATACATGGCACTATTGGATAGATTGGCAGTTAGTCTTGAAGCTTTTGAAAAGATCATGAATTTTTCCTGCAGTAAGTGAACTGAGATTCTTCCCCCTTAGAAAACATTAAAAGGTCATCTGCAAAACACAGATTAGTGATTTTAAGTTTGGAGCAGTTTGGGTGGAATTTAAAGTGCTTCTCCTCCTTCAGTTTATCGAGGTTCCTGCTTGGATACTCCATAACCATAGCAAATAAAAAAGGTGACATTGGGTCTCCTTGGCGAAGCCCTCTAGAAGCATCAAAGGGTAGGGTAGGCTCACCATTTATCATGATGGAGTAATTCACTGTGGTAACACATTCCATCACCCGATTGATGAATTTTTTAGGAAACTTTAGTTCTGTTAGCATTCGCTTCAAAAATCTCCAGTCAACTGTATCATATGCCTTTTGTATATCAACTTTAACCATACACCTAGGAGATATATGTTTTCTTGTATATGCTTTAACCAATTCATGAGCCATTATCACATTGTCTGCTACCTTCCTTCCAGGGATGAATCCTGACTGAGTTTCAGTAGTTATGGAAGCAATCACCTTTTGAATTATGTTAGCTAGGATTTTTGCTATAACTTTGTATAGAATGGTGCAACAAGCAATGGGTCTATACTCCTTAATTGTGGCTGGATTATCAACTTTTGGGATTAAGGTAATTGTTGTACAGTTAATCCCCTTAAACATTTTCCCTGTTGAGAAGAACTCATGAACAGCTTCTATGAATTCTGTGTGAATAACTGGCCATGCTTGTTTGTAGAATACTGCATTATATCCATCTACCACTGGAGCTTTTAAATCACATATTGCTCGAAGCCCTTGGTAGATTTCCTTCTCTGTTACTTCCTCACATAATTGCCTTTGTTGGTCATGGCTCAACACCTTTCCTCTTCTCATAACTATTGTGTTGACTACTGTAACACTCTACAAAGCTGTCCCCATAAGTGACTTGTAAAACTGCATTATTTCCCATTTGATATCTGTAGGATCAGTTAGTTTCCCACCTTCTTGTGTAGTTAACTCTATGATTTGTTTCCTCTGCTTCTTGTCTTTTATTACAGCTGAGAAGTAACTTGTCATGACCCTAGTTCACCAATTGTGAACACGTCATGACAATACCTAGTCTCTACGACCAGGTAAGCCTAACACATTGCGGGAGTAACAACATTTGCAAAATTTATATTCAAAAGCTAAATAACATGAGGAATGTATACGGTTGCCGCCTGGCACATACACTCTAATACCTTAAATCCTAGAACCATCCAAATGACTAGGAAACCCACGGGCAACACAGGCTAAGAGAAACATAAGTTACGCCTCTAATATCCGGAAATGTCTACAACAACTGAATACATGAAATGGAACTGCTAGCTACAAGATAGAGTAGAAGGAGACTCTTCGGT
>MU714825.1:0-13580 GCA_026770625.1 Nicotiana glauca
ATATATATATATATATATATATATATATATATACACACACACTTATACTCTTGCGGAACGATATGTAGCTGTTATTGTCTTGACAGTTTAATTTAGTTGTCACAAAATATATTTAAAAAAATCTGGCAAAACTTATATTTCAATGCTGGTAAAATGTAGCCTTCTATAGTATTCACCTCTTTTGTTATTTACTACCGATAAACATGCATCATGTCATGAGATCAGACGATTTTCAAAAGCTTTGGACGATAAATAGTCTAACAGTATGGTTTTTGTTTTATCTTTAAAACATAAGTAATACAAAAATTTAAAAGAAATATAGCTATAACGTATCCTGTATCCAACTTAACTATATATTAAAGGAAGAGCAACATTGATGTATGCAATAAAATACTCATCACTAATTCACACACCACATTGATAAAGAACCTAAAAGGGAGACAGATTAACCAAAATGAATTACTCATTATCATTAAATTAATACTATGTAATTGAAAATCTATGGTACACTATATAGGAAACTAGTAGTAATAAATAAAGGCAGCCCGGTGCACAAAGTATTCCGCACCGGAAAAGAGTCGTACCCAACGGGTGTGATGTACATAGCCTATTAGTGATTGCTTTCATAGCTTGAACCCGTAACTTATAAGCCACACGGAAATAATTTTACAATTACTCTAATGATCCTCTTGAACACTAGCAGTAATAGTAATTACAAAATAAGAGTCAAATCCACTTTACCCCCTTAACCTTTAAGGGTTTGGAAACAATACTCCCCTCACCTTTGAATAGGAAAGGGAACCCCCTTGTGCAATAACTTTCCAGTGAAATAATTTTTTTTAAATAAAAATCTTTTCTTTATTTAATAGATAAATTTTAGAATAATCAAGTTTTTTCATTATAGACAAAAGCATATTGTATAGGGTCAAATTTGACCCTCAACGTCTCTAGGCCGATGGGTACGCCCATTGAGCATACGTCATCTAAAGCAAGGATACGACTTGGGTGTGGGGACAAAGGCGACGTCGTTTATAACTCAGCGTCCTCACTAGGAAGACGTTGCCTACTTTTGTACTTTTATGATTATTTCGAGAAAGGTATCCTACTATATAAAGGAGACCTTCACATTGTAAAAGGGACATCATTATTATTCTCGAATAATACAACTCTCTGATTTCTCCTACTCTCTCTCTCTATCTCTGCATCTAACGTATACTTATTCTCGAGTTCATATTATCATTTTCTACTATCAGATCTACGATAACAATTTTATTTTTTCCATCTCTAGGTTTTATTATATTTGATTACGATTTACCATCATTTATTTTTGATTATTTTTAAGCTTACAAAGTATATTGATAACTTTTGGGCCAAACAATTTGGCGCCGTCTGTGGGGAATTCGAGAATCAAAATCATAGTATCCACCTAGAGAACAACCAACTGCCATTCTTTATACCACACGAAAAGATGGCCGAAAATGACACAAGATCGAAAGCAATAGTGGGTGTTACAGTCAATCCCCTTGGTCCTCTCAACGAGGCCAGTGATGAGGGCATCTTGAATGCAACCCCTAGCACCACACCAGGTGCAGAGATCTCACTTTCCCCATCCGAAGATCTGACGATCTTGCATGAAAAAGGAGCTTCCACATCTGCGGCTAAGGAAGCACCCTCGGTGGTCAAGAAGCTACTGAAAGAATGGCTAACAAGTACTCTAAATGGCTTAGTTGAGAAGTCACCACAAAATAACGTCAGGTGTATGCCAACGGTAGGCATCACTGCTGCCATGGGTGAACCTGAGGTTGTACGAGCAAATAACAAACCCATCAAAGCACAGGCCAACGATGGCACACTAACAACCATCTTAAAGAAGATGGAAGAAATGGAAAATGAAAACAAGGCGCTTAGTGACCAAATGAAAGAACATCAGGAGAGGGTAGACAAGATCCCCGGTGCTCCCAAATTGCTACCAAAACGCGACGTGGGGAGGTTCGTTGAACAACCATACACCGAAGAAGATGCCCCTCACTCTATCCCAAAAACCTTCAAGATGCCACCCTACTTGAGGGCATATGACGGAACCACAAATCTCGAGGACCATTTGATCCACTATGTCACTGCTGTGAAAGGTAACGACCTATCAAAAGAACAGGTACCATCGGTGTTGCTGAAGAAGTTTGGTGAGATGTTGAAAGGAGGAGCCCTAACGTGGTACTCTCAGCTACCAGCTAAGGCGATATCAACGTTCGAGGAAATGGTGGATAAGTTCGTCACCGCCCATGCAGGTGCAAAGAAAGCGGAATCAAGGGTCAACGACATCTTCGCCGTCAGGCAAACCGCAGGGGAGGGACTCAGGGACTTCCTAGCCAGGTTTAATAGGGTAAGGATGAGTCTTCCAAACGTATCGGAAGGTATGGCAGTCGCCGCTTTCCAGAACGGGCTAAACAGGGATGGTTCGAAGGCAACCAAGAAGCTACTAAGTCGCATCATAAAATATCCCCCTACCACATGGGAGGAAATCCACAACGCCTATTGCGCTGAGGTACGAGCGGACGAGGATGATCTTAATGGGCCGACCCAACGACTAATAACGATACACTCAGAAATAAGGAGGGATCGACACAATGAAGGACAGCGAGAACAAGTCCCACGCTCCAACAAAGACCGACACCAGCCATACACCAGATCCTCCCATCCACCACCAAGGCATACGGATGCTCTACAGCGATACGTCGCCCTATTCCAAAACGAAAGAGGTACACCTCCCTTATTATCCGCCCATAACTTTTGTGTGTCTCCTTCAGAAATAGTGTACGCACTGGAGAAGCTTGGCACCAAAGTACAGTGGCCGCAGAAGATGAAATCAGACCCTGCCACAAGGAAATCAAATGTCCTATGCGAGTTCTATCAGGAGCGGGGACACAAAACCGAAGACTGCATAGGCCTACGGCAAGAGGTGGTCAGGATGCTGAACCAGGGATACCTGAGGTAATTACTCAGTAACAAAGGGAAAATAAACTTTGCACATGGATGGGAACAACCCCACGGGCCGCCGAAGCCACCCTTCTAAGCACTCACGATAAACATGATCGTCGGAGGCGGCGACAACTCAGTAATCAATCACCTCAAGTTTGCCACCACGCACAAACTAAAGTGGACCATCGCCCATGAACAATATGATGACTTCGAAGATAGTATGACCTTCGATAAGTCTGATGCCGACGGTTTGTCTTTCCATCATTACGATGCTTTACTTATCACTTTATGTATCGCCGATACGGACGTTAAAAGAATCATGATTGATGACGAAAGTGGCGCCTGTATTATCCACCCGATGGTCCTCATAAAAATGGGACTCGAGGATAAGATAATACCGCGTTGCATAACACTAACTGGTTTTAACAATGCAGTGGAACAGACATCCGAAGAAATATCGTTGCCCGTTTTAGCAGGATGAGTCATGCTGGAAACAACTTTCCACGTGATGAACCAGGAAACGGCATACAACGTCATCATAGGATGCCCATGGATACATGTCATGCGAGCGGTCCCTTCAAGCTTTTACCAAGTGTTCAAATTCCCCACCCCGTGGGGGGTATTCAGCATTCGAGGCGAGCCGCACACCGCACAGGAATGCTACAAAATAGCTCAGGATTGCGCCCACACCAAATAGCTAAAAAGGGTGAGTGAAGAGGCATAGCAATCAGTTGTGTCGGGGACTAAGGTCAACCCGGCAACGAACGCCATCAGAGACCCCGACGTCGTGGAGGCCTATAAAGCAACGGTCGAAGATCTCGACCCGGTCCAATTTGACGACACCGACCTCACAAGGAAAGCCTACATCGGGCACGGCCTCGCCAACCCGAGTAAGTATCATGAATTCCTAACTAACCATGCAGAATTATTTGCTTTTTCCCATTCAAATATGCCGGGAATCCCGCGAGACATCGCCACCCACAAGCTGAATGTCGATTCATTACATCCTCCCATGCGACAGATGAGAACGAAATTCAACGCCGCTATCAATGAAGCGGTCAACGAGGAAGTAGACAAGTTACTGGCCAATGGTTCCATCAATGAATTGAAGTACCCCCAGTGGGTCGCCAATGTCGTCATGGTTAAGAAGAAAAACAAGAAGTGGAGAATGTGAGTGGATTTCACTGACCTGAACAAGGCATGCCCAAAGGATTCATTCCCACTACCCCACATCGACCAATTGCTCGACGCCACCGCGGGATATGAATTGTTGAGCTTCTTAAATGCCTACTCCGGCTACAATCAAATCATGATGGCCGAGGAGGACCAGGAGAAAACAACTTTTATCACCCACCAAGGGACGTATTGCTACAAGGTAATGCCCTTCGGGCTCAAAAATGCGGGGGCTAAGTACCAAAGACTGGTCACCAAAATGTTCAAAGAACAGCTCAGTAAGACCATGGAAGTCTACATCGATGATATGCTGGTGAAATCGACAAGGAAAGAAGACCACATCGACCATTTGAAAGAGGCCTTCGAGATATTGAGAAGGAACGGGATGAAGCTGAACCCCGAGAAATGCGCCTTCGTCGTGGCCTCAAGAAAATTCTTAGGATTTCTCGTGTCACAATGAGTCATCAAGGTCAACCTAGATCAGATCAAGGCGATAGATGCAATACCTGAGATTCTGAACAGCAAAAAATAGGTACAAAAGTTGATGGGGCGAATAACCGCTTTTTCCAGATTCATCTCACGATCCTTCGACATGTGCCATAAATTTTTCAACGTGTTGAGAAGGGACAATGGGTTACAATGGAATGAGGAATGCATCGAAGCCTTGAGAAAATTGAAAGCATACCTATCTTCGCCACCACTGCTGGCCAAAGCGAGTCCAGGCGAACCCCTGTTGGTGTATCTGGCCGTATCCGAGGTCACCGTCAGCGCAGTCTTGGTTCACGAAAACGAAGGTACGCAATCTCCTATTTACTATATTAGAAAAACCTTAGTGGACGCCAAAACACGGTATCCACACCTTGAAAAGTTAGCTCTGGCATTGGTCGTAGCTTCACGGAAGCTCCGACCCTATTTTCAGTGCCACCCCATAAAAGTAGTAATGACCTTCCTCTTGAGAAGCGTCCTACATAAGCCTGAGTTATCAGGCAGACTCGCCAGATGGGCTATAGAGCTCAGCGAGCACGATATCTCATACCACCCAAGAACCGCCATCAATTCGCAAGTACTTGCCGACTTTATAGCCGATTTCAGCGCAGAAATACTGCCAGAAGTGGAACTAGAGGCACGTCGTGCCCCCTCCAACACCGACCTATGGACTCTTTACACTGACGGCATCGCTAATGCCTCGGGATCGGGACTGGGACTCGTTCTCGAGGTCCCCGCGGGCGAAATAATTCTCTAGTCCATACGATGCCCCGAAATGACTAACAACGAGGCCGAGTACGAGGTTGTTATTGCAGGTATAAAACTAGCCATCAAATTTGGGGCTCGACGACTCGTTCTCCACTGTGACTCCCAACTCATAGTGAACCAGGTCACTGGGACTTACCAAATCAAGGAGCAGAGATTGCAAAAATACCAGTCAGAGATCCACAGATTAATGACCGAGTTCGACGAGTGCCGCTTCGAACAAATTTCGAGGACACGGAACGTTGAAGCAGACGGTTTGGCAAAATTGGTCGCAGCCACTAAAAACTTCAACAAAGAAAGCGTGGCCACCCTCTTCCATTCAGCCATTGACCACACTGAGGTACTCTTTTTATATTTAACTTGGGAATGGCGCAACCAATTTGTATCCTATCTGCAGGATGGGACACTCCCACTCGACAAAAAAAGAGGCAAAGAAGCTCCGCGTACAGGCCGCCATGTATTGCCTGATAAACCACAAGCTCTACAAAAGGACGTTTGGCGGACCCCTGGCCAAGTGCCTAGGGACACACCAAACGAGGCCAGTACTCGAAGAGATACACGAGGGTCCTGCGGTGCCCACACAGGTAACTGCGCCCTCGTACGCTACATAATACGGGCCAGCTATTATTGGCCCACTATGAAGAAAGAGGCAGCGGAATACATTCGCTGATGCGAACAACGCCAAAAGCATGCCCCCATGATACACCAACCAGGAGAGCCCCACTTCCCCATGGCCTTTCATCAAATAGGGAATGGACATAGTCGGTCCCCTACCAGCGGGACGAGGAAAGGTACGATTTCTATTAGTTTTAACTGACTACTTCTCCAAGTGGGTGGAAGCAGGTGCGTACGCCCAAATACGCGAACGGGAAGTCATCGCCTTCATATGGAAGAATATCATCTGTCGTTTCGGCATCCCTAAGGAAATCAACTGCGACAACGGACGATAGTTTGTCGGCCAGGAGACGACAGAATTCTTCAACAAATGGTATATTAAGCGAATACTCTTGTCGCCATATCACCCCGCCGCCAACGGCTAAGCAGAGTCTTCCAACAAAATAATACTGAACATACTGAAAAAGAAACTCGAGGAAGCCAAAGGGCTATGGCCCGAGCTACTACCAGACGTGTTGTGGGCATACCGGAACACATCCAAATCCTGCACAGTAGAAACACCATACTCACTGGTCTACAAAATCGACGTGGTCATACCAGTCGAAGTCGGCGAACCAAGCTTGAGGTATTCACATACCAGCGGAGCAGAGAACGACATAAATAGACTTCAAGACTGAGGAAAGAAGAGAAATGGCCCACATAAGAATGGTGGCTCAGAAACAACAAGTCGAAAGATACTACAACAAGAGAGCCAAAGTAAGACCACTCAAAGTGGGAGACTACATCCTCAAAGCCAAAACATTGGCATCAATAGACCCAAGCGAAGGAAAACTGGGCACCAACTGGGACGGACCCTACAAAATCACAGCAGCAGCAGGTAAAGGAGCATTCCAATTAGAAACAATGGAAGGAAAAACTCTCCAAAACAATTAGAACGTCACCCACCTCAAGTATTTCCATTTCTAAAAGGCGTCTCCCAAGTCGCACTTTTTTCCCTTACCCGAGTTTTGTCCCAATTGGGTTTTCTCGGGGAGGTTTTTAACGAGGCGGCAGAGGGGACACCTGGAGATATTTGCGGAATAATTTTATCATACCAACCACTCCATACGCTCTCTTGACTGACATGACAAAGGGAATGGACTAGCATGATCTCCAATGTATAAACGGCTAAGGCCATCTCCAACGTGTAAACGGCTAAGGCCATCTCCAATGTATAAACGGCTAAGGCCATTATGATCTCCAATGTATAAATGGCTAAGCCCATCTCCAATGTGTAAACGGCTAAGGCCATCTCTAATGTATAAACGGCTAAGGCCATCTCCAACGTGTAAACGGCTAAGGCCATCGACAGTATTATGGCTAAGGACATCGTCGTCAATAAGTCGACCCAGCTTGACTATGACAAACAAGTAATTCGACGACAGTCGAAGTTACGTACATGTCTAAGGCCATCGACAGTATTATGGCTAAGGCCATCGTCATCAAAAAGTCGACCTCCAACGTGTAAACGGCTAAGGCCATCTCCAATGTACAAACGGATAAGGCCATCTCCAACGTGTAAACGGTAAGGCCATCTCCAATGTATAAACGACTAAGGCCATCTCCAACGTGTAAACTGCTAAGGCCATCTCCAATGTATAAACGGCTAAGGCCATCTCCAACATATAAGTGGCTAAGGCCATTGACAGTATTATGGCTAAGGCCATCGTCATCAATAAGTCGACCCAGCTCAACTACTACAAACAAGTAAGTCGACGACAGTCGAAGTTACATACATGGCTAAGGCCATCGACAGTATTATGGCTAAGGCCATTGTCGTCAAAAAGTCGACCCAGCTCGACTACAACAAACAAGTAATTCGACGACAGTTGAAGTTACGTACATGAGTAAGGCCATCGACTGTATTATGGTTAAGGCCATCGTCATCAATAAGTCGACCCAGCTCGACTACGACAAACAAGTAATTCGACGACAGTCGAAGTTACGTACATGGCTAAGGCCATCGTCACTAACAGTCAACAACCTTGTTTGACTACGACAAAGGGCACTTAAATAATAATTGAAGTGATGCCATTATTTGCTAAGGCCACCATTATTTAGCATCGAAGTCGCATCCTATCGGCGGATAACACAAACAACGTTCGAGAAACACACTGAAAACCCTACAAGTAAGCGAGCACCCGCTCTGCGGAGACAAGGTACCGAAAATAAAAGATACAAAAGGAAAAGAATGACAGCAAAAGTACAACTTTCATTATCATCCAAAAAATGATGCATGTATACCCGACCTTAAAAAAGGTCCCATTTACATTCCAAAATACAACAAAACAAAAATATATACAAGTCCTAAGGGGCTTCGCCGCTTCGCCCGTAACCCCCTGCGTGACTGCCATTCTGCTCATCGTCCCCCGCCTGACCGCCATCTTGTCTATCGCCACCCCCGGGTTGATAAGTTGCAGAGATCCAGGAGCCGAATCCTAGACGGTTGACGTCTTCGGAGTTATAGCCCGTCCGTCCTGGGGAGTCAGAACTATACCCATAGGTTTCGCGGGCGACGCGGGCTACGCGTCGTTGCTCCTGAACCTCCACCTCAGTGGCTCGACCCGCAGATAAGAACTCCTCGAGTACGACTAATCTGGCCTCGGCGTATACCCACATCTCATGCGCCTTACGGTGCGCATCCTCATCAGACCTTGGCGCAGTAGTCCGCTTAAGGACTTCAATCTCAGCCGCCCTGGCATCGAGTTCGGCGGTCAAGGCAGCGACCTTGGTCCGCAAATCAACAGCTTCCGCCGCTACCCCACGGTTTCCTCCAATTTATCTTCCTTTGACTGAAGAAGAGTCTCCAGCTCAATGTTTTGAGCTAGAGCAGTCATCTGCTGCTCATCAACCTGCTCCAGCTCGACCACCCTCATTTCAGTTGGGCCTCCGACTGTTCAAGGCCCTCACGAAACACCCGAAATTCTGGGTCCTGCTTAAGTAGGTCCGCCAACGCCCGATGCTTGGCACGACACCGTTGGTACTTCTTCGCCATCTTGTTGAAATTGGCTGCCTTCTTTTGCGCCCGCCGCCTCCTCTCCACCTCCAAAATGAGAGTCTAAAAAGGAGAAGAAAAAGAGGAAAGGCAAGTCAGTACGCATCAAAATTAGCCTTACGGCACACAAAGAAAACTGAAAGCTACCTGCAAGGCCGCACCAGCGACCCTCCGGGATATATCCCCGTCACTAACACCCTTCAGCATTTCATGCTCAGCAGCCGCACATAACAGGGTCATATCCGTTGCGGCCTCCTCGCTGTGTTGTAACAGGTTATACCCTTCTGGGATCATAATTCGGCAGTTGGACCTACCCGCCGTCATCTCCACATGGGTTGGACCCCTCGTTAACCCATTTGAATCTCTATGGGCGGCCTTAGGGCCCGCCCTCTCGGCACCATCGCCCACTTCTCCAACAACAGCCGACGAACCGCTCTCCAAAACACGGGCTGGGCTGGTGTCGGCGACAGCTCTCCTTTGGGGAGCCGACCTCCCAGAACGGATAGCATCGGCCATAAAAACTGGCCTCGACACTTGACGGGGCTCACTTATTCTCTCGTCTTCAATCTCTATCCCCTTGACCATTATCAACCACCGTCTCTTTCCCTATGGCGACTCCTCACCTTCAAAAGTCTCCTCCACAGGCCGCGGGGACAGCACTGAAGGAGTCGCTTCACGTGTGGATGCCGCCACAGGCACAACCTCCTGCTGAGGAACCTCAGGAGCGCAATCACTGAATGATCCGCAGGGTATGTCTTCACCATCAGAGTCGGCCTCCGCCCTAGGTGAGGTAACAACAGCCTTCTTCTTCTTGGGGGCGCTCCGACCTGCCAAAACGAGTAAGTCAGGTAACAAAACCTAAGGGAGCATCTAAACCAAAGCCGAAGAATTACCTGACGGGCCGTACTGTTGACGAAATGCGGCCCAGGTACGGCATGCCTCCGCATAAGGTATCAATCTTTCCACCCACGATTTAATATTGTCAATAAACTGGGGTGGAGAAGCCCTCGCTACAGAAAAAAAGAAAAAAGAAAGAAATCACAGTGACCGAATGGTCAAGGTCACAAACAGTCATGAATTCTACGAATAAAGGTACTTAGGTTCTAGGTTCCATCTTTCCGGGAACCCTTCAAGGTTAGACACCAGGTGGTCCGTTCTGATGTAGAAGTACCTACGCCAGAAACGGCGGTTGGTCTTGTCATCAGACTTAACTACCAAGCCCTTCGTGCCACGTCTCTTCAATTGCAGCATGGTACCCCTCAGGTAACCAGTGTTGAATAACTGTAAAAGATGATGAACTGAGACGCCGCACTCAGCCTTAGCTGCGTACGTGGTCAGAATCCTGCACACCTTCAAGGTGTAAGGAGTAAGCTGAGCCGGAAACACATTGAAAAAGCGGCAAAGCTCCTATGCTAAAGCGTAAATCGGGAGACTATAACCGATCAAAAAAGGGTACTCGTAAAATGTGCAGTACTCAAGCCTGTACACATTGGCATAGTCCATCCCAGCCGGAGCCATTTCCACATGGTCCGGAATGTTGTGTGCCGCTCGAAGATTGTCTAGATGAGATTGCAATAAATCACTATGCTCCCAGGGAAGGGCTGGGCTTTTTATTTGAAAATCCTTTCGAATATGCATTTCCTTTAGGAGGACGTTGTCTACAGTAAGGGGAACAAGGATTTTTTCTGCTTCTTCCTCCTCGCCACCGGAGGAGGGTGGAACCCTAGATGGGGCAGTATCTTTGGTCTTTTTACTGCTTTGATGACGTTTTGCCATGTTGTCCTGTTTAAGAAACAAAGCACTAATGACGAGAAGTGTGACTTCAAAGAAGTGGAGAAGTCTCACACGAAATAACAGTTACAAGAAAGTAAGGCAAAGAAGGAAGCCAGAAAATGTTCTCCAAAGGTTCGAAAGATGAAACGGATTGAACCTTCCCCTTATTTATAGGGTTAGGTTGCGCAAAAATCGAAAAGGCATGATTCAAAACAGGCGCGGGAAACCAAAATATCACATCATCCTCTGAACCGCCTCGGGAGTAAGTGTAATAATGACGCATGCAGGCGATGATATCATTCCGAAAAGGGAGCCACGCGTCAGCAGCTCGACAATGTCATACATTTCATCTCATTCACGTTGCCGCCCCAGGGCGAGGTCAAATTCTCCCAAGATGAGGTTTGCATTTCCACCCATTGAAGACGCCTACCGAATGCGTCTCCAACGAGCGGAGGGACTAATTGTATATGATCAAATTTGACCCTCAACGTCTCTACACCGATGGGTATGCCCATTGAGCATACGTCAACTAAAGCAAGGATATGACTTGGTCGTGGGGACAAAGGCGACGTCGTTTAAAACTCAGCGTCCTCACTAGGAAGACGTTGCCTACTTTTGTACCTTTATGATTATTTCGAGGAAGGTCTCCTACTATATAAAGGAGACTTTCACATTGTAAAAGGGGCATCATTATTATTCTCGAATAATACAACTCTCTGATTTTTTTCCTACTCTCTCTCTATCTCTGCATCTAACGAATACTTATTCTCGAGTTCATAATATCATTTTCTACTATCAGATCTACGATAACAATTTCATTTTTTCCATCTCTAGGTTTTATTATATTTGATTACGATTTACCCTCATTTATTTTTTATTGTTTTTAAGCTTACAAAGTATATTGATAACTTTTGGGCCAAATACATATGACAAACAATTAGGATCTATATAATTTATGGAGTTCCTCTTTAGCCTTCTTCAATGAAAGAGATAGTTTTCTTCTTAATTTTTTACCCGGTGTTTAACATCCGTATTAGTACCTCTACTAATTCAATTTTGTGCTATTTAGGACCTATTAAAGGGAAAGTGTTCCCTATCCGAATTATTTTTTGGGTTAGATTAATGGTGAATAAGTTTTATTCATCCCATCACAACTCTCGATGGTACGAAAGAGATAAATATTATTAAAATAATAAAATAAGGATGCGGGAGTTACATGTTTCAAATAAATAATGGACAGAAAATTATTTTTGGAGAGACCTCTCCAACTAGAGAAATTAACCAATAAATCTAAACAAATCAATGGATTGAAATCAGACCAAACAAATTAAATCTTCCGCATATCAATTTCTGCCTTTCTTTCTCCGAGTCTCTCTCTTTTCTCTTCATTAGCTTCCGTTCCTTAATCAAACATTTATCTCTCTAAACAAAACAATTTGTGAAAATTTCAAAGAGATTTCTCATCACAATTAAATAATAATATTTAATCTAAACAAAAGAAGAGAGCCTGATGGGGTTCCAAAAATGCTGCTTCTTGTTTCTCTTCTTCCTTCTCGTTGGCTTGGCTTCCCCTTCCCCATTCTACATCAAAAGTAATTCCTCCATTTTTATTTTTATTTTTATTTTTATAATATTAAAGAAAAGAATTGATATTACTTTTTTTGTTTAAAATTCCCTTTGTATTGGAGCAGATGACGTGCTTGAGGCTCGTGTGCAAACGGGGCGTGCCCTTCTTCAGCAACAAGGAAGTTAGTATTCTTTTATCCCTCCTATTATTTTATTCTCTTGTTTAGTGAACTTTTGAAATATTCTCAATGTAATTAATTCAAGAATCGATGTAATTTAGGCTTGCCTTCTTTAGCAGTTTTTTCTTAAAAAATAACGTACCTTTTGCATGAGTAGAGCTTCTTTACAACAAGATGTTTACCAGACGTTAAATCAGTAGTTTATATTACAATAAAAGCTTGAAATTTAGTCAAAAGGGTGTGTTACTGTGTTGTGCTATATTAGGGCAGGTTAAAAAGGATCTAATCAATAAAGGAGTTGAATCATAATAATTTTGTAGGGTGTAAGAACAAAGTCTCACGTTAGTAGCTGAAAAAATTGAGAGTCTATATATAAGGTGTAGGGATTTCTTAATGGTGTGATGTTTTTGAGGGAAAACCGTGCGGGTTGGCCTAAAGCGAATAATATCACACAATATTAAAAGTATCTTTGAACTGGTTTAACCCAACAACTAGTATCAGAATACATGTTCGGGGGACGAGTATGGCGATGGAAAAATAATGGTGTGGAGCTCGGGTTACTTCCCTTTACGAGCTCAAAGACGAACATAGATAAAAAGAAGCTAGTTTCAGACTTCAGTGCCATAAATACTCTAACGATATGGATGCCACACAGTGAATCTTGAAAATTGACCTGTGGATCGTGGTAATAGGCCAGGTGGAACTTGGATTGAGCGGGAGATCCCGTGGATGGTGGTAGCGGGCCACGTGGAACTTGGTTCGAGGGGGAGATCCCGTGGATCATTTATTTTACTTAACCCATCTTGACCCAACTCATCTCAACCCATTTAAAGTTGGGTTAATTTTTATCCCAAATTGATCCATGAGTAAGTTTGTCAAAATATCGTAGAAATAATTTTATTTTTTGTTTAATATTTTAAATATGACCATAACAAAAGCAAAAAAGCCTTATTTAGTAATTATACAATTTATAAGAAAATAACACATATTAATTAAAGTTTAATAAGAGTTGG